>JXWZ01006321.1:0-31253 GCA_000956215.1 Anopheles farauti No. 4 | reverse complement strand
ACGCCATCTACAACTGTAACAACGGGATCGTCATCTACAATAACTCTCCCTACTCCCCCTACAACACCTGGAACGCCTCCATCTACTCCTTCGACAACACCGTCTACCACCATGTCAACGCCATCTACAACTGTATCTACGGGACCGCCATTTACAACGACAATGTCATCTCCAACAACTCCTGGAACGCCTCCATCTACTCCTTCGACAACACCGTCTACCACCATGTCTACGCCATCTACAACTGTAACAACGGGATCGTCATCTACAATAACTCTCCCCACTCGCCCTATAACTCCTGGGACGTCTACAACATTACGAGGATCTTCGTCTACCTTAATACCCCTTTCATTTACATTGCGGCCTGCTGCTGCACCAATAACAATGAATTCGCTGGATAACACTGTTGAATCGAATTTAGAATTAGTAAGTGAAGCACCGACAACCCCATCAGATCTGTTTTCTACATCTAATTCTGCACCTCAGGTTACAGTTACGTTGTCTACACTTATCCCTGTTATTTCTAACTTTGGATCACCTTTCGGTGCTAACTCAAACAGTGTCCGTCCTTCAGCTCCTTCACAAAAACCACAGAAGCCACAAATTGTTCTACCATTCTTATTGGGCAAACCTACCTCAAAGAACCAGCAGAATGGAAGGATTCATTTGAATACTATTAAAAATGTATTGAAAAGAAACCCGTATGTAAACTGGCTTCCACGATTGAAATGATATAATGGAAAAAATTATATATAAATATAATGGGGCGACCCGGTGGTGTAGTGGTAGTGGCGGCGCCGGTCTTTCACACGACAGGACCGGTACCATGATCCCATTCGGACCGTCTCCCCCTAGCGAGGAGTGACTAACCAGCTTACCGTGGTAAAATCAGTCTAGAAAGCCAGTAAAATGGCAGGCATGACTTCGGTCGTTACGCCAAATAGAAGAAGAAGAAGAATGGAAAAAATAATCCATAGAACGCATAACAACCATATTTAACATAGTGAACTGACTGTGTTTCATGACGTCAACAGTCTAAGGGGTACGGTATATTCAACGCAGGGTCGTGCTTATATTTATTGCAAAAAATGTTTTATAAGAGCATGTCATCTTTTAAACTACACTAAATGTATAATTAATTTATTGACAAAATTTAAACTATTTTCACAAACTATTGGGAAATATATCAGACTAATAATTTAATTGACATAAGCTTTTTCCATTTACTAGTCATTTAGCAAAGAAAAACATTTAGTCAAAAGAACTACAGTCAGAAATCATTCAACGGCAAATTCGGTTATCAGTTGACTTATTTTTTCATCATCAGACTATTAAACATTTACAACTAATTTAAAATGAGCTTTAAAAATATAACTGATTTTACCTCAGAATTCTTTACAAAAAGGTTTTTAATTTAAAAGTTTACCACACGTTTCACTTTACCACACAATTTGTAATGTAGTTGCCCACACAAAACGGGATGAAAGCTTCGAAATTCATTGTGAGGAAAAATGTAGGTTACACTCTTTAAAGTTTCATCGACAGTATCTTTTAAATCGTAATTCCACTTTTAATGATTCAACAAATCCACACTTCGTAGCTCTCACAAACTTGTTTGCATGGTTTTAGGAGGTAATGGAAGAAATCAACTCAAAGGAATGTGTTTGCTGTTGACGGCTCCTTTAAAATAAAATAAAAAATATTTAAGCAGTTTGTACAACATATATAGCTAAAAACACAAACATTACAAGAAATTTAGTAAAAAATTATTCGTTTTATATTTTTGCATTTTTGCGTTGTTATATTTTTTCAAACGCCAGAAATTCTACTTCGATTTAGGTGGATTGAAAGAGAAAGGAAAGATTGGAAAGGAATTTGCAACATTTGCACAACCAATCATCACGCCGTCCATGCTGTGACAGGTAGAACTTAAACGCATTTTATGTCTATTATGGCAACAAATGTTAAAAAAAACAGATAAAAGGGCGGTCCGGTGGTGTAGTGGTATCGGCGCCGATCTTTTACACGACAGGACCGGTATCATGATCTCATTCGGACCGTCTCCCCCTAGATTGGCATAATTTCGGTCGTTACGCTAAAAAAAAGAAGTAGAAGAAAAATAACAAAATAACAGTTAATTGTTCAACATTAAATAAAATAAAACAAAAAAAAAATATCGAAAAATAAAAGCTAAAATTAACCACAGCTCCAAAATATGTTTTTTTACCTTTTCAGTCTTTTATATCTATAAACTTAATTTGATTCGAAAAAGGAAAACTCAAACTCAATTTATAATCTCTGCATTATGTAATCATTTAGAATTTCCATTTCTACAAATATGAGTGATAATCAAAGGTATGATAATCGTACTCAACCAACCATTTGTATAAATTATTATTTTATCAATTAACAAAAAAGCAAGTCTTGCATTATTATTTATTTCGTTTTTTAAAAGACGAGTTCTTATTTGATAAATTAGTTACATATATTTTTGTCCCAATAGGAGAAAGTAGCACAGCTTGCCTGGACCTTTTTTGGAAGAAGTCATTGTCTACTTTTCAACAAAACAATCTTGAAAAGGAGACTTAACGTTTCTAGTTTAGTCTAGTCATAAAAAAGTCATGGATATTCCAGTATGCGTGAAAAGAGCTTAAAAAATAATATTTTTACTGACACCGAATGGTTGAAATTAACAATTCCGTACAACAAACAACAAAGTCATATTTCACCGCACTCACTAGCAGGAGAGATAAGTGTTAATGAGGCTGTACTATTTGTTATGTAAATTTGCAGATGAGACAGAAAAAAGATCAAATCTATCTTTTGCTGTACAATGTCACATTTATTCAGCATAAGGCAATTTTTTTACAAGCTGTGAATACTAAATATTTCGTCTTGAAATCCAGTTTGGTTTACTTGGTTAGCATTTCTTCTGGCCTTTTAAGGACAACTCTGGTGTTGGGTATGGTAAAACCCAAGACAGGGTTTCTGCGTTGTCGGCAACAAAAACTAAAAAGGCAAGGCAATTTTTATACATAAAAATCAACCTTCATTACCCTTTTTTTTACAAAACGGAATATTACGCTATTGTAATTTCTATGATACACTTTATATTCGTATAAACATCATACTTCATTTATATTTTTGCTATGTTCATGATCCGCATAATAAAATATAACCGTTCATTCGGTTTGATTTAAAGTAACTACGACAATATCCAATAAAAAATAACGTATTGCCAAACATTTCAAACGTCCAAATAAAGAACATAGTTCGGCACAACTACAAGGTTAGCTTAGTTTGGAACGTTTTACAAAGTTGAAATGGTTTTAGCAGATGAGTTTTGAAAAATTGTAATAAAATCAAGAACGCAAAGCAATCTCATGATCTATGTGGATCTCCAGCATCTTCATGTATCATCAAAAACATTACCCATTCACTTCCACAACACGCGCATGCATAACCGCATCTGATTATCAATCTTTTCGGACTTGTTTTGTGCACTCTTTGTGCAAAACTTTGCTACCGACGGAAGAACCGGTGCTACACATTTAAATGATTCACAGTGTTACCATTAGTGTAACGTCTGCTTCACGGACGTTGCTACAATTAGGCACTGTATACAAATGACGAATTCTGTTTAAACAAATCCACATTAAATGCAACACCGGAACTGTTCACTCCGCCGTATACACGGGGAATAGAAAACAAAAATAAAAACATCAGTCAATTAGTTATACCTGTTCGGAGCAACACTTTGCTAATGGGTGCGGCTTTCCCGGTCGTTATGGTCTGCTGCCTGTCCCAGTCTGGGCTAATGTTTGGTCAACATATTTTTACGCCAAAAACTTGACCGTTGCGGTACGTAATTTTACTGAAACTTATCAACAATAGAGTGATGGTTTTTTGTATTCCTGTAACACCTCACTTTGACACTAAATTACCCCATCCTGCCTTATTGCCCTGTGGCCAGCTGTCATACCGTGCATACGGTAGAACGACACGAAAGCGAGAAAGAGTACATACAGCAATGATCCCAGCGATCAAGGCACTCTCAGGCCACCACCTTCACACTTGACGATCGTACCACTGCAAAGGGAGACAAAATAACATATGATCGCTACCGTCGCGTTCACTCCGAGCGTGATGGGAAGAGATGATCGTCTCCCAGACTACACACACGTTGATACGACGCGCACGGTTTATAGTTTCGTACCGGTCGGACAAGTTTCCAGTGCTCGGCAAACCAGATCTCGGAAAGGTTGCCCTCCACGAATAGTTGACGTTTGATCCTCTACTTTTGCTTGTCCGGTGGATTTGGATGGAGCTCACCGAAGTTCGTCGATCGAGTTGAGCACGCGTTGCAGTGTATGTGTGCGCAAACCGCTGGTGCTGTATGTGTGCGATTAGATGATACTCGCGACGCAGAACATACGGAACCAGCGATTCTTGTCCAGTTCGTGTGCTCCGGCGAAATGCGTTGGCCGTGAACAGTGTTACGCTGGTGGAATCGGTGGAAACTAATATAGAATAGTGACATCGAATCGGTACGGGGATCACATCGCGTACATGTACGTTGGAGATCGTCCGTATAGTGGAGCAATTTCAAGAGTGTGTGCGCAGTGTATGTGTGCTTGTGAGAAGCTGTCGATTTTCGGCCGTTTGTTGAGCTGATAGTTTCCATCGGAGCAGCTTTCTAGTGCTATCCTGAGCATAACGGACAAAGGCGCAGTCCCTACGGTAGGAAAAAGTCGAGAATTATTCTAGTAAAATCAGTTGTTTCAACCGAAGCAATTGACTTCATTCCCATGGAAGCGACAAGAGGCACATAGATGTTCCTTATCAGTCGGAGACGAAAAGGTCATCGGCAAGCTTGCACCCTATCGTTATGGTCAAGTTTCCAAAGAATTGATGAACAGTTTCGAAACGTAGCTCTATAATGTATGCTTGATTTAGACCAATATTAAAATTGCGTACTTTTTATGCGCCATGACTGCCGACTGCTTATGCCGTGGAAATGTTTTATATGTGTATGACTTCTTCACCTTGTCGGTGCAAGTTCAAGGACGCACACGTAGCACAGCAGCCACAGATCAGTCTAATAGCCGATACGCTGATTGTCATGCAGAATTCGCTGTTCACAAATATCAGTCCTTGGGCCCGATACGATTTAGTATTTGCACAAACCGCCATGGTGCCATCTGAAAACCGGTTTGACTGATGGGGCGGAAGCAAGCTTTCTTCGATTTCACGGCACCGGTTGGTACGTTATGAAAAGAAAGCCTTCGCTACGGCTTCATGGCGGTGGCGATAGGCGCTAAAAGATGGTCAACCCACAATTCACAAAAAAACAGGCCGTTGGGTGTTTTTGCAAATTAAAACGCAAATATCATCACCCTTATTGATCAATGGGGAAATAAAAACAACAATAACAATGTATTCACGGACGTATGCATGATCACGGTTATGATGTATTGATGTAAAACCCGTATAGACGGTAAAAATATGTAAAATAACGCCATGGTGAGTTAACACATGCGGGTGATTAATGGGCAATGTGCGTTTCAAATTCGATGACTGCCCTTCACATTTGTTGCCTGTAAGCGTTTTATGCTACAATTCGTCCATTAAGTACCAAGAAACTGGTAGGCTAATCTTCTCGTACAATAATCTATAATCCTGTAAAACCCGTTGATAAGCAGACTGGTGTGCGCGTTTTTCGGCGAGGGTTGCTTGGTTTTAGAGCCAAAACTGAAATGGATCGAGAAATACAATTTAATTTTGTTTTTCGCTCCAATAGTCTCTGGGACACTGATGTAATAATCGATGCTGTTTGCATAACAGCGAATATTACGATGTGACGATGAGTTGAAAATACGCATTGCTTGTTTTCTCAAGTCATGCAAACAGTATTCATTGAAAGAAAAGAAAATTTTCAAAAAGGACCATCATTGTTTCGCGCTTTTTTAAATCAACCGGACTTCACCTCCGTTCTAAAATTAACAACATTATAAAGCGTTTGTTTTCAATTTGTTTTGAAAATTGTTTATAGCTCATTTACTTAACGCCCATTTTTGATTGACGTCAAGAGGAGGATTCACTCGGTGTAATGGTAATGGTAATGGTAGTTCGGAAAAGAAAAAATCCACCTGTTAAAAAACCGTGATGATATTGCTAAATTCACTCATCGCATGGACCCCGGATATTGAGCGCCTTCGGGTGTTCTTTAATGACCGGATGGATTAATTTCCAAGATAAATGCAACATAGTTTACTGACCTTTATCAACAGTTGAGAACTAAGACAACGACAATTTCGTTAGCCTAATATTCGAATATTAACCTAGGTGAATTCTGGGTGATATTAAAACTGGGTGAAACCTCTTTAGCTTATAATGAATGCAGCGTTGGTAGCTTGAGTCACTGATTTTTGCTGAAAGGCCATCAGTGGTCAATGGTCTGCAGATACAGAACAAGTATCGGTAGGTAGAGGTAGGACTAGAAGGCGAAACAGTATGTTTAGTGGTAGAGAAGCTGTTCGAATATTGTGAAAACAAGAACAAACAACTGGTAGAGGAAGATGATAAGACATTGAAATAACGCGTCCGAGCGAGACGTCGAAGTCCGAAACGGTTGGTTATAAACAGCACTATTCGTCCAACCGGTTTGGACGGGCTCACACGAACCGTGAGTGTAACATCTTTTCCGCGTTTTCAAAACATTTCGCCAGTCAGTTTCTTCCAGCGCTAGCATCGAGACGGTCGATCCGAATTCTAAACTCCCGTGTACTACCCACCGAACACATCACATCGTTACCGTCGGTAAATATATATATATATATATCAATCAGGAGGATACTGAAGCAAAAAGCATTCTCCAGAGAGTAGGAAAATCTTCGGTGCGACAACAAAATATCGCGATTTGCAGAAAACCTCATATGTACAGTAGATGCAGAGGGTTAACCTTCGACGCGACTGATAACCGTGTTTGCCTTTTACGACAACACCTATTGTATGACCGAATAGGAGTGTCCTTGGTGCTGTCATGTCACTCCTCAAGAATGGATCGTCGTTGTGTACTCCGTTAGCTTAAACACTCCCAGTGCACCTATCAACAGCAACAGGTTGTACGAGATTTTAATTGACTTTCGTCTGTTTGATTCAAATTTGTTAGCTTCTTTAAGTGCTAATAAGCGACGGTGCTCAAACCAACGTATTGGTAGCAACATACATCGTCTCCGATCACAGGCAAACATCGTCGCGTTTCTCTATGGTGTTGTGTTGCACAGTTGATTTCTGGGTTTTTCTGATGACGTCGGATGAATTCCAGTTCCGAGCGTGTCCGCCGCTCGCTACATCGACGACAATAGCCTTGGATCGTGCCGCACTTACCTAGTCAGATGTTGTTGATGCCGGTGTAGCGTAACGTACCAGCGCAAACCGGTCCATGACTGTGGAGGATTGTCTTGGTGGGAAAAATTTGGCTTTGGGTTTTGACATATCGTTTGAATAATATTTGAAGATATAGTATACTAACAGTATGATTAAATTTATTTATTTTCCCACTTAATCCCATTGCAGATTACAGTGTATTTGCAGATCGTGTATGTCTAATTTGTAACGTTTATTACAATAGCATTGCACATCCTTAATCCTGTTCCTTGTACTTGACATATCATATAATAATTTTCGTACATTTCTTAACTCTTTGTTTCAGATCTTTGCAAGCAGTGGTAAAATGCATTCAGGCTCCAGTATGTCCTGGATGCTGGCAGCAGTGCTACTGGTCACTGTTCTGGTAGCCGAGCCCGCCACTGCCCAGATAAACCGTAGCCAAAAACAGGGTCATGTGATGCAGCAAAGAAATCCGCTGCAAGCACAGACCACGAACACAAAAAAGGTATCGGACAGTGTCACCAATCTGGCGCAACGGATTGCTAGTGCCATCGCGAATCAGAAAAGCAAGACGGAAATATTTTCCCCTGTCAGTATTGCGGGAGCACTGTCACTGTTGCTGCTTGGCTCTGGTGGCAAGACACAGACGGAGCTGCTCAATGTGATGGGCCTCAGTACGCAAGATCTGTCATTTCGGGACATACATATCAGCTTCGGCCGACTGTTCCAGGACCTGGTGTCGAACGAGCCAAGCCTGGAGCCATTGGTAACCTGGCGTATGAACGATAAGTGCAACCGGCTTGACGATGGTGAAGACTATGAAGATGAACCTACTCCAGAGTCGCCAAACAACCAGAATGAGTAAGTTTACAGCTTTTCGCAGTTACATTAACTAGCTTGGAGTTTCACATAACGCGTTCATAACGCGTCTTGCACTGGTGTTTCTTTTCTATATTAATAAAATTGTAAACGCATTCGTTTAAGACACACCTGCGCGTCTTGCGAGCGATCGTATCAGGTTCAAACAATATGCACCTAAGTAAGAGCTGCTTCATTGCACATCAACACACACTTTAAGCTGCACGTGCTGCTGGTGAGGGTAGTGTTATACAAACAAGTTTACAAACAAACGAAAAGATCATAGACGGCGGAATTCATGGAATCATTGATGATTTGTGTGGTAGATTGCTTCTTCGCTTCTAGATTTAGACATATTTTCGCTTGTGTAACTACTGTAAAAGACCGTAGTGAAAAAAAAATCGTATTAGCTAGTTCTTCCTGTTCCGTATCAACAGCGAACGACGTGATTTCACCCATAACCAATGATCACTCAGTTTCTGGCTCGTTCACAAGCTTCCTACATCCAACCACCACTCCATGGACACCTAACTTACAATCTTTCTCCCGAAAAAAAATCCTCCATGCTCGCATATCCTACAGATTGTCCAGTCATCAGATATCGGTAGCAAACGGGGTGTTCCTACAGCGTGGTCTCAAGCCGAGCAGTCGTTTCCTACAGATGACAAAACAGTTCTATGACGGCACCATCGCAAATTTTGACTTTGTGGGTGATCCGAATGGTGCGGCAGCGGCCATAAACGATTGGTGTGCGAAAGCCACTAGAAACAAGATTCAGGAGATTGTCACGCCAGACGTCTTGCTTAGCTCGCGTATGATCGTGGCCAACGCACTATACTTCAAAGCACAATGGGAGACGACATTTTCCCCGTTCGGTACACGGCAGCGCACGTTCTACATTAACGGTCGATCGCAACCTCCAGTTCAAGTGGAATCGATGGCTACAAGTGGATGCTTTCCGTACTACAACGCATCGGAGTATAATTTGCAGATTATTGGGTTGCCGTACAAGAAAGGTATATCAACCATGTATATTATCGTGAACAACGAGTCCAATCGACAAAACCTACAACGCACTATGCACTGGCTCAATTCGACTTACATCAACTGGATGATTGACCATATGGCTATGAAAAAAGGCATGGTCATAATGCCAAAGCTGTCCATTTCCAATCGCTTCCATCTGCGCAGCCTCCTTGGTAGGCTGGGTTTGCACGATGTTTTCGATCCCTCGCAAAGCAATCTGTACAATGTGCTGGATGAGAAAGCACCTAACATGAAACCGCCAAGTGAGTCGCCTCAGAATCCTAGGCCAGTGTCACGTTTCGAAGAGGAACCAACCACTCGCCAACCGGAATGGCGTCCGGCACAAACGCAAAAGCCAACACAACCTCCAATACGGCAGGGGCAGCAACAACAGCGGCCTCAACAGGGATCGCACCAAAGTCCAAGACCACAGTCCCAACCAGATGTCACACGCGCAAGCAAATTAGTATTTCCCATCGATAGCATCTCGTGTTCTCTGATAGAAAGCTGTGAGCCTGCCGCGGATAATGCCCAGAAATGCGTATGCAGTAGAACGCCCTTTACGAAAGAAGACTCCAGCTGCGGGAATCATGTGGCGGGTATTTACACCACGGTCACTAATAAGATGTGTCTGTTTACGTTTACAGAAACAATTGCACAAAAATTAACAAATTCTCACATTTGTATTAAACCTGGCTACCATTGGGTGCCGCAGCTGACAAACCCGGACACATGCCTGCGAATGTATAACTGTAAAATGTTCCAAAATAAATGCTACTGCTGTAAACAAAATATGGAGTCCCATCGACCGCAAAATCAGAACGGTTTGACGCTGGGTACAGTGGCTCAGACACAAAATTACAATATCAACACAGGTACCCGTGGCGAACAAACGGTATGCTACAGTGCTGAATCGTTAAACAGCCCAACCAGCTGTACTCAACACCAAATGCACTACTGGGATTCGTTCCATGGAATTTGCATCGACCAAAGGACATGTCGACACTCTCGTACAAAACGTCAACAAAGTTCGAGACCATACTTTAATCAACCATTGGCTCAATCCACACAACAGACGCTAGTTTCACAGCCGGAAACACAGTCACAGCAGATCCATTTTCCACACTCAAAACTACAACCACAGCAGCAGTTGCAGTATGAACAACAACCCCAATCACCTCAACAATATTCACAACAGCAACAACAACAACAACAGCAGCAGCAGCCACAATTTCAATTTCCACAGAAATTACAACAGCCACAGGTGTTGCAACAAGTGCAACCGCAGGAATCGAACCGACAACAAGAACCTCTTTATGTCAGTGAAATCATTACCCAGGTGAAGCTGGATGTAAACGAGCAGGGCACAGAAGGTGGTGCGGTTACGGCTGCTCTTATCGATCGTATCGGGCCGAATTTTTCGTTCAACGTGGATAGCCCGTTCTTGCTCTTGATACGCGAAGATAGAACTGGTCTACCGCTATTTTACGGGGCTGTCTACGATCCACGACCCTAGAAGGCAGCGTGTGACAAATGAATAAAATATTATTAAGATATTTTTTACAGTATTCTGCAGGGAGGGATAGACTACCTTTTACAGTTCAATAAAACTTCGACACAATATTTACATTTGTTGTGTACCGTATATAGCGTTGTAAATTTACATCAGTAAATGTTATATTGGTAAGCCCACAGAAAGTGAATCTCGGAGAGTGTACCGAATTGCGAAATTCGTGGCCATCAAAGCATGCCAAGCAAGCAGCTCATCAGCCTCAAACGACATAATAATTACTGAAAAACATATTTTCACGTAAATGAATTCAATTACATAGTAAAAAGTACATACATTCAATGAACTGTCAAATCTAATTTGAATTCGTTGCTGCTATCCATCGATACTCGCTACTATATTTTGTGCGTTAATATCCATTTTAATATCGTCTCATTGTGAGCGACAACATTCAAATTATTTAAATGAATGTGTATTTTCAGCCCCATAACAATGACTATCGAGATACTAGCGTAATTAAGTCTTGGAAAGTCGGAAATAGCCATCGGTGTCTCAGTAATCCTGAAGATAGTATATAGAAGTTTATTATTAAAAACAAAACACAAAAGTTCTGCTTTCTGCACTTCGTTGCGTTTATGGTGATGGTGTGAACTACAATGATATAAAGTAAAATATATTCACTAACATTCCTAAACATAAACGTCTATAACATTGTTGACCATAGTTCACTATATAGTCAAAGGATTTCCGAGCAATGACGTAGACCTAATGCAGACAGTAAATGAAAAGCTATGACTGAATGCCAGCACGGATGGTTTGCTCGAATATATGATACAACACGCCATTTCGGAACTTATGAAAGACAATCCGACCTGCAGTTAACAGTATCTAAACTACAATTAACAAGCAGAAGATTTGAATTCATGATATTTATTTGGCGACAATTGATGCGTGTGTTGTGCGTAATTTCAACTCCCGGCGTGCATCGAGTGAACCGATGACAGCGGTTGCGTTTCCGTAGCAAATCGCAGTCGAACGAACACTCGTTTTCTACTGATGTTATAGAAAATGCATTACTATATCATCGCAAATTTCGACTGTGTGTATGTTCTGAACGGAGATGAGATGGAATACCGAGTAGAGATCGTCTGGCTATCTTACAAAGGAAATCATCATCTTAGTGGAGTCCGTTGTCGGAACGAACGAAGTACCGATTGTACCATTTACGCAATCCATTAAAATTAACCGATTTTAGCGTTCTTGACGTAAGGGTTGACGTTCACACAGAAGAACAAGTGCAGTAGTGCATTGGATTTTGTTATAATAGCACGTTTTTAGCATCACATTCAGCATTTTGTTAACACGTTTTTAACATCACAATCAGAACTTCATTTGAGGTTGTCCTTTCCAGAGAAAACGCATAGCCTTTTAGAAACATAGCCTATTAACACCGGGACCATCACCCAAGGGTAACTCTAAAGATTTACCAAAAAACGGGTTAAACACGTTTTATTTCGCTATCTCATGCTGTCTGCACGGGTCTAATTTTGCTACACACTTATTTTAACTGGTCGGTGAGATGGTTACCTCGCGATTGCCGGTGGGAACGTTGGATATCCATATATTACAATATTATGCAGCATCAACGATAATTTGCCATCCAAATAGTTCTTTTAATCCGCCAGCAGCGTTTGTAGCTGGTGCGGTGAGATAAAAATCCAATTAATTTAAATCGAAACATCTTGTTCTGAGAGATCGATGATACACAACATCGTCTAGTTTAATGTTTTGACGGGATGCTCAAAAATGCAGATCAAACAATCCACCACATGGAAAACTCACGAATGCTTTAATGTTAATGGAAAATATCAGATCCTATTTCGCAAACCCGTGTGTCGATCGCGAATCAAACCACAAAACCGTAGTCGTGAGTTTTGTCACTAAACATAGCTGTATAATATACCTATTAAGATCGCTTGTCGCTTCTTTCTGTTGAGTGAGAAACGCAGCCAGTGAGTCAAAAGCTTCGCTTATTTGTTGTGTGTTTGAGTGCGCATGTGTGTTGGTGAGTATGGTTATTGTTCCCATAATTTTTTATATAAAAAAATCCTCGCGACGAATGCATTCTTTCCGTCTGAAAGTAGGCGTTTACGAATGTACAAACGTACAATGCCGTGAATTTTGCACCATTGGTTGTTTTTGATCCTGAAATTGCCCAATCTTTTAAATCTGGTGAATGGTTTTTTACGATTCAAACAGTGTTTCCAAAATATTTTATTAAAAACATGACTGAACTCACTGTCCAACAGCTTTGCACGTTGCTAAAAAAGTAACTACTCATATCAAATCGGTCCATTCAAAACCGCTTTTCTTTTGCCGTTTTTTCTACACCCTTTTTTTTAGTTATCCTTCCGGCTACGATCCTGCGGCACACGAGATATCAATCGCCAACGGCATATTTGTGCAGCGTGACTACCAGCTTAGCGACTCGTACCGCAACCAGTCGATGGCGTACTACAATTCGGAGGTCCAGTCGCTTGACTTTGCGCGGGATACGGGCGGATCTACGAAGCACATCAACAAATGGGTGAGCGACAAAACGCATGGCAAAATACCGAACATACTACCGTCGACGCTTTCGGGCAACACGGTTATGGTTCTCGCGAGCGCCATGTACTTCAAGGCCCTGTGGGCGGAAACATTTATCGACGGTGCGACGAAGCCACGCGAATTTTACCCGGACGGTAAAGACAAACCGCCAATTCAGGTCGACATGATGGCGCACGGCGGTTGCTTTCCGTTCTACGAATCACCCGAGCTGGACGCACGCATTATCGGCTTGCCATATAAGAACAATCTCACCACCATGTACGTGATCATGCCGAATGATTCGAATCGTGCAAAGTTGAACGCGCTGATCGCGAGCCTAAGCAGTGATCGGTTGAACGCGATGATCGACGGTATGACGATGAAGACTTCGATCATACTGTTCCCGAAGATGCACATTAGTAACACGTTCAATCTGAAGCGCACTCTGCAGTTACTTGGTCTACGTTCGATGTTTAAAGCGGAGCAGAGCAATCTTTCCGGTATGACGGGCGAAGACGCTCTGCCGGATCAACCGATACGAAATATAAACCGACTATCGGGAGTGTCGTCATTATCATCGGTACGACCGGCGTTAAACATACCGGCATACATTCCCGGCACAACGACATCTCAGCCAAACGAATTGCAACATGCCTTGATATTCCGAGCAGGTTCTGATGAAGTCGAAACAAACGCAACGTCTACAGACACGACTGCTACGCTACCCACAACGCAAAACGATCCAGAGACAGTGTTACCGCTAACCACCACTTCTCCCACTGCTAAACGCATTGGTAGCAGTCGGAAGCAGCGTGACGTTAGCTACAAGGTGCCGAGCAGCAAACATGCCCAAGCGGGTCCACTCAACAGCAAGGATTTCATCCTAAACAAACGCATCGTCAAGGAGAATGGACCGGTGGGCAAGAAGAGCCTGAGGCGACGCAACAAACGTGCAGCACAGCAGCTGTACGTCAGTGATGCCGTTCACCAGGTTGATCTAGAGGTGAACGAGACGGGTACGGAGGGTGGTGCGGCCACAGTCGTCACCCTCAACCGGTCTGGCACGAGTGTCGTGTTCCGTGCGGAAGCACCATTTCTGCTTTTGATTCGTAACGACCGAACAAAGCTACCATTATTCTACGGTGGTGTGTTTGAACCGACTAGCTGAATAGGCTAAAATAAGGTATTTCCAATGGAGAAAAGCCGTAGTGAAATTCACATGGTACTATCAGTCGATATAAATGAAGAGCGTTTATAACCAGCGACGCTGACTGTTGTTGTTTGTGTCAAAGGATATTATAGTAAAAAAAAATATGAATAAATATGCTTACTCCTCATTAACGTGAAAGGTTCTATTTTTTTTCTTTTCTAAATTTACAATATGTCAGAAGAAAGAACTAGATCAGTAAATCATGGATGAATATTTGATTTTGATCAAAATTTTGCTATCTTTCCTTTTTATCTTTCACTTTCACAGGACGGATCTCCTGATGAAGATCGGTAATGGTATCTTTGCCCAAAAGGGTACCATGTTTGATCCACGCTACGATAAATTGGCCAAGGACCTGTACAAAAGCGAGCTGCAGCAGCTAGATTTTATAGGTAATGAGTCAAACTCCGTTCGCGTCATCAACAACTGGGTGTACAATCAGACGCACGGTCGTATAGCTGACATCGTCTCGCACATCAACCCGGATACGATCCTAATGATCGTGAACACGCTGTACTTCCGTGGTCTGTGGGAGGAACAGTTCCAACCGCTGGCCACTCGCAACCGACGCTTCTTCCCGAATGGACCCAATGGGCCGGACTCGTTTGACGTGCTGACTATGGCCAAGAGCCATTGCATGCCGTACTACTTCTGGGAGGAAGAGAATGTGCGCGTCGTGGGTGTGCCGTACCGTCAGAACGTGACTATGTACATCTTCCTGCCAATCAATTCTACCCGTGAGCTAGTGCAGCGGCTGCAGTCAAAAATTTCCGCCGAACGAGTGAACGATATCGTAACGAAAATGAAGATGAAATCCGTCTCGCTGCTGTTTCCCAAGATGCACATCTCTAACTCGCTCAGCCTCAAGAACGTCCTGCAGCAGCTCGGTGTGTACACAGTGTTTGACAGGCGGGAGGCAGACCTATATTCGCTTCTCCATGGAAAGCAATCCCTAAGCTCAAATGCCGGTGCGATGGAAGCAGAAGACATCTTCGATTTGCTTGAAGACACGCCAGAAAACGCTATTTTGGAACTAAAGAAAAACGATCCGAACTGTAACATACAGTATCGAGAAGGTCTGTTGCGAGGAGAGTGTTTGAAGTCAGGGTGTGCATGGAGCCGCGATAGATGTGTCTGTTGCTCGGAACTTGCACAGGACTTTCGTCGTCGTCGACGGGCCACCGCGACTGATATGATGCCAGCGAAGAATGAAACAATATTCGTGAACGAAATGCTTCACAAGGTGGATCTGACGGTGAACGAACGTGGCACTGAGGGTGGTGCGGCCACGGCCACGTTGATCGATCGTATCTCGTCGCAGATCAACTTCATCGTCAACGGACCGTTTTTCATGTTTATCAGAGAAGAAACCACCAGACTACCCCTGTTCTACGGAAATGTCTACAATCCGAAATAAATGCCCAAAGGCACTTCGCGATAAAATGAAGGAATCAAATAAAACAAAATGTTAACATCAGTAAGCAAACGAAAATGGGTTCAACGTTTTCTTTCTAAAGGAGTTATGAAAAATGCGTGTAACAAAAGTTTAGAATATTTGTGATTCATTAGCTTGAAGATGATATTGGGATTGCTGCATCTTACATTTCTGGATCTGTCAGGTAATTTAACTTTGGAGTAATTTATCACCGTCGGGGACAAATAAACAGGATGTAATTTAAAAACAACGGTATTGTTTCAAGCAGTCTCCATTTCACAGGCTACTACATACTACAGTTGCATTTTACAAACACGTGAAAATTTAAGATATTTGTATGGAGTATTAAATTCAACTTAATGAAGTAATATCAAGTAAACTATATTCAACAAAATAAGTCAGCTTTTACAAAAGATTTCCTACATGGTGCTTTGCGATTATTTCACCAGTTCAGCCAGTATACCAATTGAAGTCAATATATACAACTCGTCTGAGATGTAAAAATGTATAATAAAATTAAGTAAAATAAAACGTATATGTGATATCATCTTTCTGAACCGCTTAAAGCGACAAGATAAGGGTTCACTCAATTTATCAACGTTACATGCTCAAAATATATTCATTACCTTCACATTCAAACATGAGAACATGAAAGATTCTTTACTGAAGATTACGCTATTGGCTGATTTCAACATTGTATAAACGTGTTGGTCCAAGATCTATAATATCACTACTATTGATTGGAATTCGTAGGGAAAAACGCATTGGAAAATGTACTCACGAAAAATTAAGGTCTCACACAACTACCTCTAGTTGCTGTATTACCTCTTCCACCTGATCCTTGCTCATTTCAAAGCTGATAGTTTGCATTTTTGCGTCACCATCCCGGCAAACGAACGCCACCGTGCATATCTGTTTACGCAGTGACGCCAAACTGCTACCACCCATGATCCAGCTAACGTTCCAATCGAACGATTCTACTAACGGTACGCCGCCTTCGCGCCGGTTGACTTCGTCGATCAACCGCCGAGCGATTTCCGCCCGACGAAGGTTAACTATCTCTACAGTAAGATCCTGACGACTAGGTGAAAGATGGCTCAAATATGAACGCAAGCAAGCCTCATCAAGCTCCCCTATGCAGTACTTGCGAACGAGGTTTTCAAATTGCTTTAGCGTGTGTTTTAATTCTTCGCTAGCAGATGAACCTTGTACGAGTAGGATCGCTAATCGTTCGCGCAATCGTTGACTTCGCGGAATTTCGACGATGTAGTCAATTAACAAGAATATAACCTGTATATAGAGAAGGGTGTTAGGAAAACTGGTAAAACAAAGGTCAGCCTTGTTGATTACCTCTTTAAAATCGGCTTCCGAAGCCGTTACGATGCGTATATCGTGCATTTCCTTGCACTTTTTCGTAAATTACTCACTATTTCCGCTTTTGATCCTTTATCGTTTTTCTGTTTTGTTTATGTTTTATTGAAATGCAATGTCAACAAGGCATTTCAAAGATTTGACATTTGATAAATTAATATATAGGTTTATATCTTCGGGTTCATGTCTTCCAAATCAGTATATTTTCAAAACCGCCGTTATGTAAAATGTCGAATAGTTTCCATACTATAGAATAGATGATCCATGGACAAAAGCATACTGTGAATTTCTTTCCGTGCAAGTATTCTAACATAAATTCGCATAAAATATTCACTGTTTTCTAGTACGTTATTTTATCGTTTTATTTTGATTTCAATTTCAAGATTGATCCATTATATGTGTCACAAAATTAAATCTTAAAACTTATGAGACCGATCTGCTCGACCCACAGTTGAACCAAACTTTCGTGGCTTCTGTGTTTCTCTTATTTATGTCATGCATTAAGAAAGCATAGTTTTAAACTATAATATTATCAATTCGTTGAGTTTATGCCATAACTTGATTGTTTTAATGCTCTTATGTAGCAACAAATGATCCGGAGAACCAAAGGAAATATGTTTAATCGTACGTACACAATGATCGCAATTGATAGAGAATTAAGTTTTTCTGCTACTTTACGATAGCTCTGCACAAAAAAATTCAATTTCGTCACAATACAAGCTGGTCTCAATGAGACGACGAAATCACACGTAGATATGCCAAAATGACGAAATGACCCGGCACGCTTGAACGAAGGAAATCTGAACTTGAATTTGCTCAATTATTTAGCTATGCTTATCGACAGCTGAATGCTTTCGGAGGAAGTGAACAAATAAGATTGAACAGTAAAATTATACCTGAAAACTAGTCGTATAGTTTACGTCGCTCAATTTACTACAGTGCAGCGGTTTCCTCTTTCCACTCTTTCTAAATTGACTGTACGTATTTGTGTATATTTTTTAAATATGTATATTTGTAGTAAAATGTTCCTTCTAGCACGATGCGCGGTCGAAACATCACGAGAACAAACATAAACGCTGTTGGCAACTAGATCGGACAGATACTGTCTACGAGCGCGTAGCAGTTAGCACTAGCGCTGCACCCGGAATATTCTACATTTCCTCGTTCATTATCGTCGGTTCTATTAGTAAATCGGAGGAGTTAAAATGCTGCGCATAATAGGCGCTTTCTTTCCCAGTCGTTGTAAATGTATGTACGGTTTCACGTGTATCAAAATCATCGCAACCCACCATGTTCGATCGAACAGCAATTGTTAAAGAACTGGCTCGATGAAAAACTTGGAACTGGTACCATAGCTGACAATAAAAGCGGGTTAAAAAACTATTTCCTGTTCCCGTGATTACAAATAGGCAACGGTGAACGCGACCCCCTGCCTGTGGTGAGTTGGAGTACTATATTATGGAAATGGGAAGAATGACAACATGGCTCACTATGATGGTCGTTTGCTTGTGATTTGACGTATAAATCAGTGCTTCTTCACAATGAGGCAGTCTTCTTTGCAATATAAGTCGGTGTATTCGTTCATTCTTTGTTCTAATGTGCATCATTGCATTCAGGGTAGAATTTCAATCTTTTTTTTATTCCTTGGCAAAACAGGAATGTGGTAAAAATCTGACGCGCTCTTATCTCTATTTCATTGATCATACATAACCACACGATGAACCGATGGACGTATAATTCTGGTGGATTTTTTCGTACAAAGAGTGATAAAATTAGTGACTTTTTGTAGTTCTTTAAAATAATCCCCAATCTCAATCTCAGTGTAAGGAATGTGTTTGTTGGCTTCGTTCAGTTCAGCCTGCGTCCACAATTATATGAGTTACTGTGCATGCTTGTCCCCATCATATGCGTTTGTGTATTTCCTGGTTTGATGTTCAATTTCGTTCGTGACGTGGTCTTTCAGTTGCTATTTCTGCACTGTTGTGCGGGCATGTCTTTCGGTTTCCCTTGCTCACTTTTTATAAAAATATAAAACTAAACATACAATAGTTTAATTCTCGCACAATAGGCGGCATTTTGTTTTGTTGGTATTGTTTCCTTTTCAGTATTGTGTATGATTTGTTTTGTTTTTAAAACTTCGTATAGTTTAAATTACCAATCAGTAGCATTGGAATTAATACTTACTAATTACCATGCATCTACGATGACCGCAAATAATCGAATGACAATTCCACTTGCAATCTAGAGTCACAGTTTCGTTTTACAGACTAAAAAAGATTCTAATTCTGCGATTATGGATGGCGCTGCACGGTCTTCCAAGAACCTTTCCCTTTGCACCGTTGTAATCGTTAGCTTTTTGTTTCTGTTCCTCATCATAAGGGACTGTTCGCGTCCAACCAGATCCGCCACCTATTCCCTTAAACGAACAAATCAGAGTTTTGCGACACATGCTGCGATGATTGTGGAATTTATTGATCGTTCGTATCTTATCGTGCCTCACGATGTGCATCCTTACACTTCCTCCTCGTTTCGGAGCATCAGCAAAAGAAACTCTAATTTGTAATATAGCTTGACAGTGCACTCTGCCGCGCACTAACAACACTGTTTCAATGAAAAAGAAAAAAACTGAAAAACATAAACATAATACAAACAAAAAAGCCTACACGAACCTGGGTTTGTTTGAAAAGGTTTATTGATTCTCTTCTTTATTGAATAATTAAAAGAAAAAAAAATAAAGTAGCATACGGCGACTGGGACACCGCCGCATCTTTTGCTAACAGAGCACATCCTAACACCACACCAGCGAAAACAAAACCATAATCATTACCATCTCGCGTTGTTTATCGTACTGCTTTTTCCCCCTCAACAAGAGCTAACTCCCTGATGATTTCCACGCTTATCACGCCTGGTGACGATGGGATACGAACAAGCTGGTAGGTTCGTGTTTATACTCGTCACCGCCACTCGCCATGTTGTAATAATGTTGGTCATGGTGCTATGCTTGTACTGGCATTTGAGTTACGAATTTCTAGTGTATAATCAATGTGTTTTGTTCGCTGCTTCTTTCTCTCATTCTTCTTCTTGCACTAGACATAGTATAAGTCTATTAAAAAAAACTCATTATTGATACAGACGAGAAAGAATGAGATTTTGCAATTTTCACATACAGTAACAAAATATCCTTAAACCAACGCATCGACATTAGCTGTTTACAGCTGCATGAATGGTACAGGGTCTAGTGACGATAATTCGTTATCAAAAAATTTAAAAGACTTTTCGCAATAAACCTAACCTCAGTTTTTATGTGGTGTTCGTGTGTTTATGTGGGAGACCACTCGAGAGGAAGTCTAACGGTGTATGTTTGATTGTTTTTTTTTTGTTTTTTGTTTTTTTTTATGACCGATGTCCTTTGCCTTTGCATTCGTTCATCTCGTTGCTTCTATTCATAAGCATTGCATCAATTAATTCACGTTTCTATCTCACGCGTTAGATCGCACAACATTCTCATGCCGCACACTTTCGTAACACATATTTGCCTTTTATTTGTTTTCGTAAAAGTTTGTATGAATCGTTTCTTGTATATGTGTTTGTGTGGGTGTGTGAATTTCTTTATAATTATTATTATTAATAATAAGAATTATAATTAATTAATAATCAATAGATGCTGTCATTTCGTTCAGCTAACGTTCTTTTTTACTCGGCCGTTACTTCAGGTGCTGCCGGTGGCGGTTGCTGAAGCTGAGCTGCCTTCTCTGCAATTTTATCCTGAAGTGGAAAAAAAGATACGAAAAAGGTAAATGAATGTGATTAATTCAATCCGAATTATTCAAACTTTTTCAAACGAAAATCAAAACGTGTCAACTTTAAATTTCTCAAGATTTTAATCATTCGCTCCACTGCAAATTGGGATCAATTGAAATTTTATGGGAGTTCAGTGGTATATAGTGGCCACATTGACAGTCTTCTCTTACCTCCTTTTTGTGCTCAGTCTCGCCGTTGAGACTCTCTGTAGCAGACGTTTCGTGAACACCATTTTGGCCATTTTCGAGTTTTCCGTTTTCAGTTTTGCCATTTTCGATCGTGCCATTGCTGGCTCCATGGTCTGCCGTTCCATTTTGCTGCTGGTTGCAATGTGTATTCCATTGTGCGCGCCGTTACATGAATGATGTTGATGTTCGTCAGGCCAGGAGAATCAGGAATGCGCAGCAGAAAGGATGAAATAGGGACAGGACCATACGCCGCCGAGTGCAACCGTAGCAGGAGCAATTGAAATTTTGAAACGTTGATAGTGAGATAGATAGAGGAGAGAGGAAAGAGAGAAAAGACAAGAATGGAAAGTAGCCAAAGTGAGAAAAGAGAAAGAGAACAAGAAAACAAGTGTAAATATAAACAAATATATACAAGTATTACATGAATGAAACCACCGAGACATAACTGTGAGGAAAGCGAACCAAATGTACAGGTAAACAAATGATGTAAAACACGCCAAAAACCAATCTTATCTTTTAATTGTTAATGCTTGTTGAAACCACTCAAGCGATGCAAATGTTAAAGCAAATCCAAACAAGATCGCAGACAATCTGCACACAAGACACGCAACATCACACAGAGAAGATAGTTATCTATGTATGTTTGGCGAACAACTATCATAAGAATTTATGTGTTGCCTAAACAAAGAACCACGAAAGCGAGAATAGTGGTGGTGAATGATTTCAACACTTTACCGGCACTACGAAACATGAGACATGATTACATCATGATTATTTGTAGAATCATGCTTATAATACGTACAGCTTATAGTACACAGCGTAAGCAGTCAATGTGTTACATGCCAATGTGTACACGGTACTAAATACAATTGGTAAGTTAAAACACAATCAGTTTCAATTTCATCTTACTATTGTATCAACATTGTTCATACAAAACAAACGGAATTTAATAGATGCGAATACAAATTTGGTATGGAAGGTTAGTCAGATGATTCTTTTGCCGTTAAACGTTGTAAAATACGTTTGCATTTTAATTCACTTTAACTCATTAAACACTTTTGTGAAAATGTTTTTAATCTAAAAGAGAGTTATGATTGACACTGAACCGGTAAAAGAAATTACAACGCAGAATGTACAGAAAGGAATACGAACGAGAGAGCGACAGACCGAGCGAGAGAAAGATTGTTCTAATTTGTAATTTTTAAGTTACAAACCTCAAGAACAAACAAACCAAATACTACTAGGTTGAGCAGAAGAAGCAAACGACCGCTACAGAGTCCCTGTTATGATGATGACTAATCGAACGTTACCGGGTGCAGTGTCTACAGTGTTGACATGGTAGAGCAGCAAAAGCTGTTGAAGCTTTTGAATAGTTACATTTGAACTGTAGTGAAACTGAATAAAACGATGGGAAGAATTGCAACGGATAGAACATAGAACAATTACGTAATAAAGCATAACGCATTAAGCGCAACTTAACCAAACCGGCAACAGCAATCATTCAATTCTATTATGAATTCAATGTTGCATAATATCCATGTGCTATATGATGGTGTGAAACTGTGATTCTATTCACAAGTCAAATAAAATAACTAAAACGCGGTAAAATAAATAATGTTCCATATCATCGTTGCGTACAGTATACACGATACTTAAGCGTGTTCTTTAAATTAATAATAAATAATAGCGATTATTGCAATGCCATCACCCGCAAACTGGAATAAATGAATATATTAAAAAAATATTATCTTGAAAGGTTACATTACAATAAATTAGTATCAAAATCACACACAATAGAGCATACAAACGTGAACTTAATTGATATTCTATGATAAGAAACACACAAAAATCATCCTTAAGCGCAAATTAAACAACAAACATTATCGGAGCAAAAACAATTTAAAGAAAAATAACAATAACGAAATAAAGTAATAGAACTAGAGCGACAGCAGAAGAAAACAGGAAAAACAAACAGATATCGAAAAGATGGCGCCAACGAAAAAAAGAACAGAAACAACATTAAATATCAACTGCACTTGGATGGTAGTGGTGATTTTTTTCTCCTTTTCCGTTGGACCATCATCGATCGACATGTTTCTGTATTTGAAGGAAATCTGTTGTGTGTGAATGTGAATGTGTTTGTGTATACGCATCGTAAGTATTGTAATCGAAAGACACAAGAAGAAGAAAAGAACAGAAAACAGACAAACAAACAAACAAACAAACAAACAAACAAACAAACAAACAATCAAACAAACAATCAAACAAAGCAATAAAAACAAACAAATATGCAGCACAAGAGGTATTGCATCAGCATCATGTTTGCTTCTCGTTCCTTGGCATGGGTGTAGGATGGTAAGATGGACTGTTGCTGTAGTTGTAGTAGTAGTGTTGTGGATTCGCTAACAGAGAGAAGAAGAGTGAGTGTGAAAGATTATTCACCTTTTGCGCGACAGTTTCCTCAACTTCCGCCGGAACATCAGCTACGACAGGGGGCACAACTTGGGCCTCCGTGATTTTTTCTTCCCCAACCGCCGTCTCCTCAGTCACTGATGCCGCCGCCGTTGCTTTCGTCGGTGCCAAGGTGTCCTGCTGCACATCATCATCGATCTTTGCATTGTCCTCCGCCTTCTTCGCCTCAACATAGCTAGCATCTGTCATCGTGACAGATTCGTTCAGCATGTTTTCTACTGTCGCTGGTACTTCTACCAACGTTGCCGGAAGCGCGGGCGCGTCATCAACCGTTTGCTGAATTGTGGCGGAGGCTACTGTTTCTTCATGCTTGACTACTTCTACTTCTGCTGCAGGAAGAGAGGATGGGATGGAAGTGTCGAGAGGATCGTCACACGCAGATGATGGTGCAGGCGGAGGCGACGGCAGAGCAGCGACAGAGTCGATTTCCGATTCCGCCATTCCCGTTAGCGTCGCAGAGGGGAGAGCGATCGCCGTGGGAGACTCAGGCGGCGGAGGCAAACTGACTTCACTTTGAGATAGAGTTGGAGGAGACGGTAGCGATTCAAGGCTGTTCTGCTGTAGCGGGGACGAAATGTCTACCGAAAGAACGCTGGTGTCCTGCTGCTTTAGCTCATCAACTGGCAGCTCAAGATCGGCCGGCACAGCGGCAGCAATCGTAGGCAAAGGCGATGGCAGAGAGTCAGGAACAGTTTCATCATCGTCAACGGCCGGTGGTGGCGGAGGTGGCGGAAGATCATCGATGTTGTTGCTAATCTCATCGACCGCCTCCACTTCCGGCAACGGTTGAGCAACGCCGGCGTCAATCGGTTCTACCTGATCATTCTGTTGCTCCCCGACAATAGGAACTGGACTAAGCTGAACATCTCCGGCCTCAATCTTGTCAACCGCTGCTTCCAAAATTTCACCCACTGCCTTAGTAGCCGTTTCCTTGATCTCTTCTGATACCAACGATTCCTCGGGCTTTGCCGAAGCTTCTACATTTGCGACATTTTCCACAACAATTGTTTCTTCAACAACAGATGGTGTTGACGGCAACGGCTTCTCCTCTAGAGAAGTTACAACAGCAACTTCAGGCACATTTTCCTTTGCCTCTACGGAGTTGAGCGAACTGACATCCCCCACGGCGGCGTCACTACTGTGAAGCTCAGCGGACTGTGCCTCTACCTCAATCGACTTTTCGACAGGGGCAACCACGGCGATTTCACTTTCCAGAACCTCCGTTGTGGACTGCGGAACCGAAACCAACGATGGATTCTCCTCCATCGATGACGGGTCAGTTGCGACCTGTGACAGGGAAGCCTCAACGAACACCATCACCTGAGAGGGTGGAGGAATTGAGGGTAGTGGGGGTGGTGACGTACTTTCACCACCGTCCCCGACTTTCTCGGACTCGCTAGCAACAGGTTCGGTCGTGACGGGGATATTAGTGGTAGTAGTACTATTGTCAAGATTGGTAGTATGGGAAGGGTCAGAAGTGGTAGCAGCAGATTCGCTCTCTACTGACGGTTCGAGTTTGGACTCTACCTCAACAGCAGAATTACAGGTAGTAGTAGTAGTACTAGTAGAAGAAGTGGATGTCTTTACCTCAACAACGGCCTGCTCATCCTTCTGCTCAACTACTTTCTCTTCAACCGGAGCATCGGCAGCAACGGGGGCGGGAGATGCAGCAATGATTTCCGGCTCGGATTTTTCTTCCTGCGTCAACACCGGTACGATAGTGGGTACTTCTGCCTCTTTTGGCTGACCGTTCTCCACTACTGCAATGTCCTTCGCCACCTCTTCCACCTTGGTATCCTCGACGACAGCAGGGACAGCAGGGGCAGATTGTTGAGCCACAACAGCGACTGCTTCAATCGCCGGCTCCTCTACTTTGGTACTATCGACGGCAGCGCTATTGGAGGTAGTAACATCAGTAACAGCCGGGGCAGCGACGACAACTGCTTCGGATGTTGTAGTGGTAGAAACTTCAGGAGCGGCAACGGCGGCAGCTGCAGCGACGATTTCGTTTTTCGTTTCGCTAGTTCCAGCCTCGGTGGTGGTGGTAGAAGCAGCTTCCTGAGCCACGGCAGCAGTAGCAGCAGCGACATCCTCAGTGGGCTAAAATGCAAAAAAGGAACAGAAAATGGAACATTTTAATGAACAAACACGTTATTTGCACTTCGAAACTGCTTATCGAAAATAAAAATGATAACAATACTATTCACTTTCAAATTCACATCAAAATAACTAGTTTGCATTTTTTCATCGCGAGAATATACACACGGCAAAACACAGACAATGGTTTTTTAGTAATATGTTGCTCTTTGGCAAACTTATTCACCTTTACACCACCCATTTTTAAGTATGCGAAAAACAAGCAAACAACGGCTAAAAAGATCACAACAACTGTCGGGAAAATTTTGAATAAGGTTTGGCAGCTCTCTTTGTGGATACAAAGAAAACTGAACCGTAAGGTTAGATATAAAACAACGGAGTCAACACACGTCTCACTAATAAACGATCGGTAGAATAATGGTGTTGTTCTTTTGCAGCGCGGAGAGTTAAAGCGGAAAAACGAAAAACACTATTTTTGCACAACCGTTCTCCTTCCACAATCTATTACTCAATCAATGTTCGTTAACTCCCACACTTAGATAACTCTTCTCGATTTTGTGCAAGACACGCTTTACAGCTACAAATGGTTTTCCGCGATCAACGATCTTTCCCGGCAGAAGCTTTGACTAAAACTGAATCCAACGCAACGCAATACAATTTAATTTATACATCCGTCGTATGTGCCGCCGTTGCCGCGCTGCCTCCGGATCAACGCACGACCACGTCTTCGAAGACATAAACGAGGACAACATGATAGCTCTGTCTCGCTTACATACATATACACGCAACAATCTAAACACACTCTTTTTGCTTTGCAGACAAACCTCTATCCGTTTCGCGCACAAATGCACCAACAACAGCCGACAGGCTGACCTAGGAAATACCAAATACCAGAGCGCACTCTTCACGGACCGCCTCTCGCCATCATCACCAACCCACACCGCTAACGATGGCCCATCTCTCCTTCGTGTGCCTAATGCTAGAGTTATCCTACGACGATTTTTCAAAACCCACACACATGGCGGTTATACCTCCACCAGCATGACACACAGTCACACTAGAAAGGACGGCGGCAAGCAGTAGATAGTTAAGCACTTTTGAGACAGGCAGGATGGAGGAGAACTAGTAAAAATGACACCCCCACACAAACACACAGAGGTTAAGAAAAGTGCAGAAAAGCGTCGAGTGTGCTCACAGCACTCAGGCTTCCCGACCGGATCCGCGTTTCCCGGTGTGCGCAAAAAGAAAACCAATTCAAGCGCACGTCATCGTCAGTCCTCTCCGCAGCATCCGGACATCGAGGAACGACTGTCACCGTCTTCACTGCTAAACGGGTTTAAGACCGATCTTTAGCTTCTGTAGTTTCATTCAGATCAGCTTGCTTAACTCACAGATGTTGGTATGGGAAAAGCGTTGATGGTGAACAATTTTGGCCCTAGGTTAGCACAACGGATACGGTCGAAAAGTAATTGCTCGTGGGACAAGGTGTTGCATTTGCTAGTCTGCCTACAGTATTACATAGCAATAGCGCTGCAATTCAAGATATCAAAAACTCTTGTTCAATTATTGTTGATGGTTTGATAATATTTAAGTTACACGCTCCATTACATGTTGGTATTAATGAGAATTATACAAAGCAAAAGCCTACACCATCGTCCCACACATTACATGCAAACGAAATAATAAAAATAATACAATATGAAAACCATCACACATTGGTATCTACCATTTACAGACGGAAATTGTATCCAAATCATTTTATCTTGCACACTCGTGGTGTGTTACTCGTCGTTTTGATGCTTTCTCATCTACGCTGTTTTATTTGTCAAGCAAATCGGAGGAAAACTGTACCTCATCTGTACCCACATCCACAATCACAAAATGAAGCTAAAATCCGGTAAGGGACACGAATTAATGCGCAAACAACATAGCTTCCCCGGCAGATATAAAGTGGATGCAAAAATCAACAATAAATCAGTATCAACACACTCACATGCTCTGCAATCCTCCGCACAAAAAACAGACTACCGATCCCACCGCACTCAGCAGCAACCACACATATTTACATGCTCTTCGTCTTCAATTAAACATCACATTCACCAGCGCTTTCTAATCTGTGCTCCTGGAGATAAAAACTGTACTGTTTTTCTACAGCGATAAAAACGTGGGCGCACGATAGTTTTCCTACGCAAGACAGTGATATTAATTTTACCAAAGCTCCTACTGGTTTTTTCCAATTCAAAACGCTGAAGTTGCAACATAAAAAATATTAGCATTTATTTTATTTTTATAGTCACGCTTTGCAGGCTGGTGCAGCTATTGTTGAGTGTTTTTCCTACATCAACCTTCGAAAAACAACATGATTCGCAAACGTTAAACAATCAAAATTCAACAGTTCCAGCTGATTGCAGTACGTGCACGGGAAAGGTAAAAAAAAACTCCTTCTCCGCTCCGTATGGATTTCCTTGTCACATTCCATACGTTCAACACACACGCACACGCGATATAATCTCACGAGCAGTCAATGATGATATCGAAGGAGAATGGTTTATGGCTTCCGAAACGAAGTAGCAGCAGTAACGTATAAAACAAGAGCACATCAAGAGGTTGGCTTTCCATAGAGCTAAGGAGGTAAAATCAATCAGGCGTAGATATTGTGTTGTTGCGTTTCTGCCCCCATTTGGAGTATCCAGTTCGTGCAAGTGCGTTGACATGAGCCTAACAAAATGCATGTTGATGCACAATCGCCTTTTCAATGCCATTATCTTCGTCGAAGAAGTCTGTCGCAAGAGAGCGCTGAAAAGCTAGAGTTGCATGCATCACATTACACGTACATAGTAAGAAATTTGCAAAGCTTGATTGGATAAGAGTGTTATTAATATTATTTTATTAACACGAACAGTGTCAGTCATAGAAGTGACTCACAGGTGCATCTTAATGTGTTGAACAAAAGAGAAATCTGTCATTCTCTTGCCCTCAATAGACGACTTTTTATGTCTTACACACTGTTAGCTTTTGTATGTATAATACATACTTAGGGTGTAACAACATTTTTTCTCATAATATATTGCTTATATGGTCAAGTGTTGTTCCTATGATTATATTTGTCAAATCCCTCCTGATTATATTTAGGGAGAAATAAATGTAGTGACGTTCGTCCTCATAACCATAGTTACCCACGCAAAGACAAATGATATCTAATTTCGCCAGTTGATAAGCAATGGACGCCCTTCCAAAGATAGAGCTATTCGTTTTATTAATCATCCTAACGGGATACCCTGCTGTTAATCATATTATTAGTGACTGTTCATAAATAAGTGCACCCCAAGAAGAGAACCAACGTGGTTTGCCACGTGCCTTTTCAACCTCCCATAGTTTAAGTCAGGCCATATGCGTTTTTACACCTACGACAAAAAGAAACAAACACCCGTAAACAAAGAAAACGGGGCTGTGTTCTGTCGCTATTTCTTGGATATAACCAGAAGTGTTACTTATTTTGGGCACAACCCAGGTTCGATCGGACCGAAAAAGTAAATGTGCCAAAAAATTGCGTGGCGTAAGTATTCAAACTTCCGTGTGGTGTTTATAGTATCTTTAAAAGGCCATTCTACGACATCGTTCAATATCATATCATTGAAACGGTAACATAATAATGGTCATCATTTTTGTTCTCAAATTCACTGAAAAATAAATTGCAACTAAAAACACTACAAAAGTGTAACAATGTAAATATTTTCCAATCGCGCAGATTTGATGGTTTGCTGCAAGGACACGGGGTACGATGACGTTGCCAGTTTTGTGGTATTTTTTAAAATAAACACAACGTATAACCTTAGTGCGGCGTATTTGGATTTTGTTTATTTGGTTACGCACGATTGAAACGGACGCACTGAACGTCAAAAACGCCATCATCTCCATGCAGAGAACACTGCTTAAATTAGGCGACGGATAAATATGCGTCAGCACAAGAAAAATATATAAAAATTGGCCAGAGCATGTTTGCGAGATGCAATTTAGAAAGCTTTGCCTAACTATAAAACGCAGATGCGGAAATGTGACGTGACGTCGCATCGGGTTCGATCGTCAAAATACCGGATTTAAAACATTGTCGCACAATGTCGCTAACTAATAAGGGCGAATATTGTTGATACTTTTTAAATCAGAAAATATTGTCATCGTTGTTTATCCCAAACGATGTTTCTACGGTATAGAGCACGGTAAAAGTCAAATATACTAAGCACGTGTCCGATTAACAAGTCCTTTTTTCCATTGACAATCATTACTGCCGTTTGCCAAGAATACCAATGTTGTTTGGGCGTTGGGAAAAATTTGCGTGGTACATGACGACGACCAAGCGTTGTATGCAGTCGTTCCACAAAGGTAAAATTAAATAAACGAAAAGGGACGTACATGACAGCAAAATAATGTTCGCCCTTAAAATTAAACCATTTCCAACCCAAGAGCACAGAACTTTCTAGAGGGTTGGGTTTTTCGATCGATTAACTGCTGCATATGTGATGACCGTTTTTAGATAGCACCCTGTTTTACATTCTTAGTCATATAATAATTTAATATTTTAAACACGTTGCTAGTATTATGTGTCGATTGCACTGGCCTTGCTCTGCATTGACTCATGTATTTGCGGCAATGATATCTAGTCATATTAAAGCGAATTGATATATGGCACCTATTTATTACTCGCAGGTATTAGGCGCCGCTAGAATAACGCGATTTCATTTGCTACCGAGAAAATTATGTTACTTGCAAGTATTGTGGCAGCTGGGTTTACTTCATTAAACCCAAGGCTAATAGCAACTACCATTCTCAGCATGTCATGCAATCCGCGCAAAGCATGGAACACATTATCGTAATGATTACAAACCTCTTGAAATGTTTTAAAATAGCATTATGCTTCTCGGACCTTTTCTGCTTCTTAAGAAGATTTCATCGTGAAAAATAAACTGCCTAAACGAGAATTCTTATCCCTGCACCACAGTAGTGTGTAGTCGCATAAATCCATCATCATCCACAACGTGGTAAAGTGTGATTAACGGACTAGCTAGCTTATGACAGGCGGCGAAAGAAAGGAATCTGCGCAGTGTTAGTTTCCGCAACAGCTGACTTTGCGCAATATGCTGACCTTGACCGTTGAAAAATTGACGCAAACTACGTACTAGTTATTTCCACCAGCAGCCACACGTCCCGCTCATTTCCCATTACTATTCAATGAATCAGCACATTCAAATTCAAGCCGTACGGTAAGTGCGAGATGGAATATCACGTACGAAATGAACGTATTTTCAC
>JXWZ01006316.1:0-31892 GCA_000956215.1 Anopheles farauti No. 4 | reverse complement strand
GCTATGGTGGCTGGATTGGCGCCACTGGCCGGTCCGCCCGTCCCGGACGCCTGCTGGCGCAGCTGCAGCTCCTTCGACGTGGACGGTAGCACGGCGGTGGTGGTGGTGGTCGACCCGTTTACCGTCGCCAGCAGCTGCTTTGGTACGGCTGTGACCGACGGTTGCGTTCCCTTCGCCACTGCGACCGTCGCTCCGCCTTTGCCACCGCCCGCCGACGGTTTCGCTCGTTCGCCGCGTACCTTCTTCTTCAGTGGCACTTTCGTGCGGACGGCCGTGTGCACTATCACGCCGTTGTTGTCCTCCGGCAGGCGCACCGTTTCTGTCGTCGCGCTGTGTATGATGGTGACCGTTTTCAGCTTTAGATTCGTACGTTTGCCCAACAGTTTCGCGCTCAGAACCTGTGCGGGAGAAAGAGAGAGACAAAGGATGTTAAAAATCGATGTAATGAAAAGCTGAACCGCACACAGCGTTCAATAGTTTGCGAGCAGTTTGTTTCCTCTGCAGGGCTACGGCACTAGCGATAGTAAATCGAAAGACAACATGAGCCACGATGTCGCAACGAGGGCGCACACATCGCGAAGGGCGGAAAGGGTAATGGGATGCCAACGGTCGACAAACGGGATACGGTTGTTGCTCACAATATTGCTCGATATCCAGCGGAATGTCCTTCCAGTGGCGCACGTTCCGACGAACTCTCTGTTTTGCGTTGTTGTTGTTGTTGTTGTTGATGGAATCGAAGAGCGTGTTATCATTCGTTCTTTGTTATCACTTAAACGGACTTTTTTATGGCTGTTTGCAATGAGTTAGGTGTTTCAAAAAAATTGTGTTCTTTTTGAAAACAAATGAGTTAAACTTGAACGCTAAAATGCTACCAAAAAATGAATCGTTTGAAATATGGTCTCTCTTTAAAACAGACATCGTTTTAAATACATGTTTAATAGTGAAACCTAATAGAAAATTATAGTTCTAACAAATTTTAGCAACATTTGTAGATTTTAAATCATCCTTAGAGGAAACCCAAGTGACAGAGAGGTTTAAATTAAATTAATTAAATAAAAAAACTGACCATATTTCCATGTGGTATTTGTTACCCGTTAAATAAAATAAAACATTTCATTAGTTGGATACCTTCGTCGAACTCATTGCAAGCAGAAAAGTTACCCCAAACCAAAAACCCATCCATTTATACCGCGGAAACTTACCAGCAGCACGAGCACGGCCGTCACGATCAGCGCGACCGTGTACCAGTTGCTGAGGATCCACTTCTTGAAGCTGGCGATGCTTTCCTCGGACAGGAGCAGCTTCCGCAGCGTCGCCAGCGGACCGGACGGGTCGACTTCGCGGCACTTTTGCGCCACATCGCAGTAGCCGTTGTAGTCGTTGCACGGTGTGCCCGGTTTCGCGTACATGTCCGGCACATCGTACGGCGGCTCGTTCCAGTCGAACGAGCTGAGGCACGGTTTGTCTTCGCCCGGCTGCTTGCAGCACAGCTCGCACGCCTTGATCGCCGGATCGGTCGGTCCGACCGAGCACTGGCAGCTTTCCAGCCCGTACGCGAGACAGATCGAGCCGGTGCACTCGCCCATGTAGCAGACGTACTCCTTGTTGCAGATCGTCTTGTTCGGCTTGTTGATGGACGGCGGGCAAACCGGCATCTGGCCGTCGCAGTAGGCCGGATCGCGGCAACCATTATCGTCGCGGCATTTGTCGCCGAGCTTGAGCGTGCACTCGAGCGTACAGCACGGTCCTTGCGAGGGACTGCATTGGGCCCTGGAGGTGAGCAAAAACAGGTTGAAATCGGTCGTCTCGTGTCCGTGTACGGGGCATACTTACTTCGGTGTCAACGTGCATGGCTTCTGATCGAACCGAGGATGACGCGACATCGGATAGCAGCACGAGTCCTTGCAGTCTTCCTCCCATCCACAGTCACACTGTTCGCCCGGTTCCACCACACCGTTCCCGCAAATAGCTTCCTGCGGTTCTATTGGTGCCAACAAACAAACAAACAAACGAAAAAAAAGCAACGATTAGCAAACGAAACAAATCTTTCTTCGCCAGAGAGCGGACTTCCTTGGCAACCGTAGTCAACCATGGGCTGCTAGGAAGCAAAGCGAACAAAAAGGAGAAAAAAACCCCTTACCGGTAAAGCATCCCTTCGCGCTGCGTGCCTTCGCGTTCAGCACCGGTTCGATGGCTTTCAGCGAGCACGGGCTGAAGCGATTGTTGTTCCGCTTGTCGCCGGACGTTGCGCGTGCAAACATGATGAAGTTACCGTCCTCCCCACCGGGTGTACACTGTTCCGGATCGTGCTGGAATGGGTAGCATAGAAAAAAAAAGCAGAACGAAAAGGAAGCGTAAGTGAAACGATGTAAAAACAAAAAAATAAAACGCCACACCAAGCGCTGATCCCGCGGTGGTGAAATATGGCCATTGCCGGCTCTAATGGCTGCAATTACGAGGGCAGAAGGAAATTAATCAACCACAATTATGTGCGGCTCTGCACAGTGAACCGGTTGGAAAGTGGCTGTGCGCTTGTGTGCGTGCCAGAGTAACAGATGGCGCCACCGTACCGCGAGCGAGCCACCCGTGCCGGAGCAGTTTGCATTGTTTTGCATTGTTTCAGCCAGCCACCGTAGCAACGGAAGGAATGCATTTATAATTATGATTGGCTGGCTGGGCGAAGATTACGGTTGTTGGTTGAAATTGAATTAGAAACGGGTATATTAATTCGCATAGTAGTTGCTACACTGGCAGCGCAACTTCCGGAGCGGATTGGCAGAGGGTGTATGATGAGATTTTTCTAAGGAAGTGGCATGGAAAATCTGCTATGTTGCTATGTATGTGGTGTGCCTTTGGAACAAATTATTTTATAATATAACATTGTTTGTTTTTCTTTTTGATCGCAAGTACAAAATAAAAATAAAAACAAACTAGTTAGTTGAATAACTTGGGACAGTTCAAGGAGCCAATTTGGAACAGGAATTTTTGTTCATATAAAAAATATAAAAAAATTAAAATAAAACTAATTTGAAATGCTCAGTAAACAAACAAATCGTCATATAATGTGTGATGATTTGTTGATGAACAGCTAAACACAACAAAATGTATTGTTCCAGGTCTCAAATAAGGTTCAGAGTGTTCACTTTCATCCCGATTTTGTTTGCTACTAAATCTGTACAAGAGCTGAATTGGAGGCATTTGAAGCTGTTATTTTTTATAAATAAAAAAAAAAATAACATAGTTAGCTGCCTGGTTACTAATTGCCGTACTGCAGGTTGTACACAACAACAATTTAGATTGTAATTATAAAAAAATCCTAATATAATTTATTTAAATCTCTCAATTAAGTACACGGAGTTATATAGAGTTAAACCATATTTATTTGCTGTGACAATCTAGGTGATATTAATTGCTATTTGAGACCAGAGCATGATCTCGTACACTTAATTTCATCACCGTAGTTGAAAAAAAAACCCTTTATTAGAAAAAGATTGAGAGATCAAACTATAGATTGGATATTGTTGTTAAAATAACTACCATTCATTCTCAGAGCTGTTTAGAATGCTTTAAGAATTATGTTGCGAAATTGACAGAGAATAAAAATCCTTGCCAGTGCCATCAGTGGTTTGTTCTTAACAAAAATACAATTTTCTATTGCTTGTGCGAACACGCTTGGCAAACAAAAATCAGTGAAGTTCCAAAAATGAGCCAACATGGATTACAAACACTATTTCTCAGAGCAAAACTGTCAGCCAAGTGATGGATGAGAGTGATTATTTACGACCTGTGCCAACAGACCATTTCCACCAGCCGGTAGCGTTGGTGCAAATCAGCAAAACGCAAGATGTACTTTCGTAATTGCAGGGCAACAAAAAGCACCCAACGAACAGCGTACAGCGTCATCCAACCATTCGGTATGAAATGAACTCCTCCCAAAGCTAATCACTACACGTCAGCTCGGATATTATCCCTTCACGAAGCAAGTGCGGCAAGATTCGTTCTACCATTTGCCTTCGCCGAAGTGGTAAGTGTTTTTTTTTGTTTTGTTTATTTTAACGTCAAACGATGCAAGCAATTCCGTGTGGTGTGTGTCTTATAAATGAGTAACACTTGTATGAGTTCCTCCCACGGAGGTAACACTGGCAGAATCTCATCTCATCGTGCTCGGTTTCCCGTCCTTTTACCCCCGCGAGAAGCTTCATCGAGTAGAAGGTATTGTTTGCCGATCCTGTCCCGTGTTCACTCCGTGTTCCAGCTCAGCAGCAACATCTCGCTCCCTTCGGAAGGACTCATTCGCTCTTATGTTTATCTTTTTCAAGTAAACTTTTCAGCTTTCACTAATGACCGTCTGACCGGTTGGCGTCCATTTCGGTTCGTTCGGCTCCTGCCGGTGCCATCTCGGCAAGCGATTAATTGTGAGTAATAAATTTTCTGTTCCGTATTTATTTCCGACCTCCCTCCCTCCTCCTCCTTCACCTCCTCCCAGCCCGTGTTACGAGTGTAATGCACCGTACCGGCTTTTGCAATTGGCCCGTACGGAGGATGACTCACGTCCACGGAACACGAAAGCCCATGAGACAGGAAAAGGGAGACCCCGGTTTGCCCGGTGTAATTCGCTCCAACCGACAGCTAAGCGTAAGGACGAAATTTGAGAAGAATAATAGCCTTCATTCCAGTTTTTATGTTTCTTCCCTTCGTTCCTCGTCCCGTGGCCAATCGCAAAAGAATCGTACCTGTTATTTATAACAATATTTAGAAGCGCAGCCTTTTTTATATGCGCACCGGATTAGCATAGCGGCTGGAGGAGGGATTTAAATCTGAGAGATTATTAATCTATTAATTATTCTCGCGTTGTTTTTTTTTTCCTATCCCGCATTCCCGACTATTATGGCACAAGCACCGATTGGTGCGAGTGTTGGCGGCAATATTTCTTCCGCGCTAGTGAGCTTTATTAAAGGCGAATTTCATTAGCGTCGACGTCAACGATGCGTTCCGACCGCGTGGGTGATATAATCGAGTCGCTTCGAGTGTCTCGGGTGTTTTATGGGTGTTTCTCAACGACGCAGCAACAACGGTCTCAAACGATGTAGCTGTAAATGTACTTGTTTTCTACGTCGGTAGCAATTTATAATATTTAATCAGGTACGTGATGCATTGTTGCCAGCAGGATGCCTATTTGTATGCAGCTCGGAAAAGATATTGCAGGACGGTGACGGTGTATCGGTTTTTACAGCTGTTTTCTTTATATGTGACAGTTTATGACGAAAGCAAGGAAACTAGCGAGAGCAAGGGTGTCTAATTCACACTTACACTATTGTAGTGAAAGATTTTAAACTAAGTTGGGTAAGGGTTGTCGAAAACGTTGTAATAGTCTTTGGAAAAAAATGCACGGCAAACTCTGAAAAAAAAACTAGCCTGTAGTCTTTTAAATGATTACTTAAGTAAAAAAAAAATTAATTGTAATATTAACTATTGTACTAGCAGCAGGTTATTGAGTCTTAAGTTGTTAATAAATGAATGGAAAAACAATTTAAACTTTCCCCCATTACAATGAAAATAGTGCATTTTACAGTTGTTTTATTAAACGGTAAAGATAGTTAGTCCATAATATATGGCTTGCAAGTAAAATGCTATAAAAAAGTCCGCAGGATAGTTTTACCTTCTCTTTTAATAAATCCGTTTAAATTATTACTACGCCTTATTAGAGATAAATTGCAAAGTTTAATTCAAAAACTTACAAAGAAGTTAAAGAGTTAAAAATTGAAAATCATCATTATTATGAAAATACATAATCAAGACGTAAGTGAATCTGTTTATCACTAGAAACATTAAAATTTATGTTCGATTTTATTCTTATTTATGAAACAGTTCCTAAACACGGAAAACTTCCGAAACAAAATAACACTCATATTCGAACAAATGAAGCGTACTCGTCGCTAGAAGTCTCTCATTAAAACCCGAGTCCGCGTCGGTGCACGAGGTTATCGAAACGAGATCAGGTCCGGAAGTGGGTCAACAGGCGTGTCATCGTCTCATCGGCCATACGCTGCCGTGACAGCACGCTGACAACAGGTCTATGAGCTGCTGGTTTGGCTCACCATTCGCCGACCCGATTCTTAATTCCTTCCGCCAGATGGATCGCATGCTTTGTCGGTGGTGAAGTGGTTCGGTACGGTCGTACACACCCGGGTAGGTGAGCGCTTTTTCTTTGATTTCGAGTAGAAAAACACGAAACCCGCGTATACACTCACACATACACGCTAGCACGCATGTCACATCTAGGTCGAGACAGAACAAGTTCTCGTTTGTTTCAAGTGTCACGGTACGTATTTTTCGTCATTTTTATGTCTCGCTTTCCCGCGCGCCACTCACGTTCATGCCAGCGAATTCTATTCGATCTCGATCCACAACGCAGGAAAACGAAGGAGGAGGTCAAAGTGCACGGTCAGCTGTCGGCATAGAGTGTTACGCTTCCACTGTTGCTAGAGAAAATGGAGTAGGGGGGGAATAGAGCCAACATCTCCGCCTGCAACGAAAGCCACCGATTTCTACGTGTGGTTTTGTGCGGATTTTGTTTCTTCTTACACACATTCACCGTACGGAGTAGAAAAGCATGTAGCAACAAAAAAGAAAAGAAAAGAAAAAAGAACCACGAACAATTTCATTCCACGCCAACTGGGATGGTGCAAAATAAAAGCGGACACGTTTGTTGTTCGCACGAAAGCCATGCAGCATTTTCGTTGTGCGCTTACGATGTGCATTTCATTTTCGTCACCATCCCGTCGGTGCCGCACGCTTCCGCCGCGCGCGGTTGGAACGATGGATTTTCATTTCTTGAATTCCATTTCCGTTTCGGTGTTGCTGTCGCCGGATAGGAAGAGGATGGAGGGAGGATACCCAAACAAGACACACCAACCAAAGGACGAAAAAGGTTCGCCAACCGAACAGTCTGGGGCAACGCAAAAAAAAGGACATTTGCGTTTGCTGGCCAGTGCGCGGAGGTACCCGTTTCCGTCATATTCACTTCAGATTCCAATATATCACCAGTTTACAGTCTATGTGGTTCTGCTACCTTCGCCATCCTCCCCGGCCATGCGTTCGGTCGAGATCGCGCGTTCGCATCGGTCCGTTTATGAATATTAAAAATTCCATTCCATCGTTTTAGTGCGATTTAGTTGACGGCGGCCATGGCCACCCCACGGGTAGTTAAAGTGCATGAAGGGACCGGTATGAAAATACACTCGCACTTCATCAAATAGAGCAGGAATTAACGGCGGAAAGCACGTTGGGAAAATGGTGGTTGTAATTGTGATGTTTTGATTGTGAATTTGTGCTTACTTGGAATATTATTAAGTAAAAAAAAGAATGCTTATTGAAATAAATTTCATAAACTATTACAACAATACTGTTGTGTAAAAAAAAAAATGAAACACATATTTAAGCTTTGTACCGTGACCTTCAGCTACCAGGAAAATGATGAACTTTAAGATTTTTGGCCAATTGGTTTCCTCCTATCCACGATGGAGGCGCCTGGTGTGTCATAACGTGAGAAGAAAATTAAAAAATAGTTTGTATTTTTTTATACACAAAATTCTGCAAATCGAATGAATGTTCAGTGCTTTTACATAAGCCATTATTTTACTTAAGGAACCATATTTAATTTTTAACAATTTGTTGTTGTTGTATTGTATCAATGAATTAACCAGTAATAAACACAAAATTTTAGATTAGCAATTTTCGCTAAATCAATTATGTCCACAATTTGGTTGAACGTTCCACCATCGCGAAACGCTGCTAAGTGGCGCGGTGTTTTATGAGCATTTTGTTTCTTCCCGTCGGTCTACCGTTTTTGTTTATTATTTCACTATAAAAGCACACGAGCAGATGATGAATGGATCCGCATGAAGGCACACTTGAAAGAAAACAGGAAATTTTGCCCATTCAAGCATCGGCCGCTGGAAATTTGGAAAAGAGTTTGCCACTACTTTTTGGTTCGCTCGCCGCTGCCGAAGGTTCCCGAATATTCCAAAAGCACCTTTTGTGTCGAAGCTAGGGTGCGGCGTGTTCGAGAGTTTCGAGTTTCATGCTGACTGATAAGAAGGCGCATAAAAGGAGCGTCCTTCTGTTTTTTGAGGTAGAAACCGGTGCCGGCCACCGGCCCGGGTAACGGGTACCACGCGATAGGGGTTTCTATGCAGTGGTTTTCTCGAGCACTAACACGTGCGCGGAAATGTTAACGGGCGGCTTGCTGGCGGGATGGAAACGGGGACTCTTTTTGAAGTTTTGGAAAAAGTTTTGCTCAAGCAAATCTTGATTACACTTGGATTAGGCCCATTATTTCCGTGTCAATAAATTTTGGCTTCGTGCTCGTCATCGAAACGCACGAACGGACGCATCGGAAAGAAGACACGAAAGTATCCGCAATGGGAGGAAGTGTTTTTTTTTTTTATTTCGGAGGAGCTTTCATCGCAATCAACACAATGGGACCTTTGGGAAACTTAACCTCTTTGGCTGAGGGTTGAATATTGCTGGTGTTAAATGCATTTCCAGCTCCTCATTCGATTGTCACTTCGCCAGACTTGCCGAACTAGGTATGAGCGAGAAGCGTGACCAGTTCAATACCCGTTTCATTGCTAGGTGGGGAAATCAATTTGGATCTAACTTGACAAGATCCACCGTGCCTTTGCGAAGGACGCAAAAACACTTGCTTTGGTGTTGATGAGTCGAAGCGATTCGCTCGAAATAGTTTGAAGAGCAATCTTCTATTGAAAAATTTACAAACCTGTTCAATCAGGGCAGTTTCGAATTGTTTGTTAAACCTCATAGCAGGATGATGAAATGAATGGCAATTTGGAAAGGAACAGAGTTGTCAATTGAAACATGGTGATAGATGTTTTGAAACAGAAATAATAATTTAAATCTAGTTAAAAATTATCAAATCAATAAAAAAATCCAGCTATAATACTAAAAATTACAGGTGAGTATTAGGTTTATTGTAAATCAAATTCAATAGTATAACTTAGATTAAAAAAAGTTTTATATCTTTGCCATCTGCTCCAAAACCGAAATAATTTTGAAAAATGCGTGATATTCATTACCATTTATTGTCAAACAAATCGCTGCTCAATATGATGTTATTTAAAGCTAAATAAATATTGCTGAGCTTGTTTGTAGCAAAACAACTAAAAATGTTTCAAAGTTTTAGCTTTTCAAAACGAATTTCCATACCGCTTAAATATATTTCATTTCGCTTTATACGCTGTACATTACAAATCTCACTTTTTATTTTTGTTTTATAAAAATTATTTGTTTATAAATTGAATATAAAAATTAACAAAAATGAGTGGTATCATTTTGTGTTTTGCAATCGTTTCAAAGAAAATGTTACACCAAATATGTGAAGAATATACAACTATTTTCTTTCATAATTTAGTCAGTCAAAAAACCCTGATATGGTCACAGACACACGAACGCACATAAAATCACGTATATATATACTTGGTTGCAATCCTGACACCAAAGGATCAACCGGACAAAAGGACCATAGCTTGGGGTACGAGAAGCAGAAGGTAGGGTTGGCGGAGAAGGCCAATCCTTCGCCAACTTCTTTCATCGCCGCTCAAGCCAATCCAATTCCGTTCGCATGAACGAGTTGCCATCGGTCGATTTTGGTGACGACGGACCTAGCGAACAAGTTGAAAGATGAAAAAAAAACAACAATTGGTCCCAGCTGCTCACAGCAACACAGCGATATTGAACTTTTCAGTTGGCCAGGAAGCCTCATCGTTTACGGTCCGTTCCACGGCATTCGTTTGCTTGAGGAGTGCGTCGTTTGGTCGAAGAAAGACAATTGAAAAAAAGGAGAGTAAAAATGGAAAAAATGCAACACCAAGATAAACACTCGGTAAGGCATCATAAGTATTGCCACTCACAGCTTGGCACCGAAAAAAAAGAAGGAAAACTCAATTCCGAAGAAAACACAATCGGCCCCTCGGCCACAATCGGCCCTCGGAAGAAACATTCAACAGAGAATTCTGCAGATATCGCAATCAAAAGCTTCAGCGAGAACTTCACCACCCTGCTGCGAGAAAGGGATCGAAAAAATAAAATTAATTTTCACCCTCCCACGGACGACCTTGCAAAGGCAGAGCTTCATCTCAAGGAAGGAAGCAAGCGGCGTTTAATTGAATGGGATTGAATTAAAATGCTTCGTTCAATTAGCGATATGAATGACATGCCATTCCGTTGGAGAGAAAGGCTAATCACAAGGCCACCACCGGCAACTTTTCCACCTGGTGGAGTTGAAGGTGGATTTTTGTCGCAAAACGCTCCATGCGACGGCGGCTTTTAATCTCCACCCGGCGTTTCTGAGACGTTCCCGGTAGCGCCCGCCGTCCGCTCGTTATCCTAAGCGTTACCTTAGCGCTCGTCACGAGTCAGTAAGCTTCCGTTCCGCTGAGCTTTTGCGCACGGGCTTTGTGAAACGCGAAGAAACCGGTGAATCCCGCGGCGAAAAAAAGGGTTCAATCGTCTCGGTGGTAACGAGCTCGTCTCTAAACCCGAACGGATTTCGTTACTCGAGTTTAATACTTGTGGACAAGGAAAAAAAAGCCGCTGGATCTTGTTTTCCGTTTCGTTGCCTTTTTCTTCCCTCCCCCGCTTGGGAGATCTCACCGTTTGACCGTTTTCTTCTGCGCTACCACCACGAGTTCCCATTTCTCGCACTGCGCACATGGCGCTCTTCGTTTTCCGGTCGCTTTGATGTTTTAATGATCGGCTTGACATTGGAACCCCCATGCGATGGGAGGACTTTTTTTTCGTCTTCGTTGCGTACTGCACTGATCGCTACTTACCGGCGAGCCAAAGTTGTGTCCAATTTCGTGCGCCAGCGTCACGTGAGATACGGCCGGTGGGACGTGTTTGCCATAGTTGAGCAGCGTCACGATGCCGGTGTTGAGCGACTTGAGCGAACCACGGTAATGCTGAAATGGAGCAAAATGGAAGCAAAAGAATAGAAAATCGGATATTAGTTCCATCGTGCCGACAACAACCGGTACCGGGCAGATAGTTTGGCACGGAAAGCGATATTTTGCCGTGCCGCGGGTACCGCGCGATGGTATTAGTTTTCGGCTAAATTTTCATCATCGAACGCGAAGCATTGACAGTGCCGGAACAGAATAGCAGCAGCGTGTGACGCAAGCACCGAATCCGGGAAGGAACCGGCACTTAACTAATGAGCTCGCAATGGAAGACGGAAATGCTGCACAGCAGCCGCCGTGTCCGCTTTTTTGGGTGTTATAGCTCATTAAAATTAATACGAAGATATTCAACCCACACAGCGGCGTAGTGTATCATACCAAACCTACCTAAGAGCGAAACAATATTTCGAACGCTAAATTTTAATAAAGAAACTGTATCAGCAGAATAAACTAAAGCTACCAGGGAATAAAACAAATAAATAAATCTAACTAAAAGGATAAGCACGGTTAAAACTTAACAATTTTAAGTTTGTTTCATTAAGTCCGGTGGCAAAATGTAACACAAACATTCAAAATAAATGATTAATTTATTCTTCTTTAGTTTTGCAAAGAATGAATAATGGTTACCATATTATCATGAATGATATATTTTTCTACAGCATCCAACAATTTATGGAAAATATTGAGCAGAAATCAATAAAAATGATTAATGTTTAAATAGTTTCGTTTGAAATAAAATCTTAGGATAACAAAATTTGATATAATTTTCATGTGAATTACAATTATTCCTTTCATGAGTCACAAGCATTATTCAAACGAAAAGTTATTAATGTATATCTCCTCAATATCAGCAATTATACAAAATTCTGATATGCCACAATGTACGTTTAAATGCTCACCAAACCCTCCAAATCGTATCGCACACTATTTCAAATGAATTTTCCCTCTTTAAGTGCGCCCAGTTAATGTATACGATCGATTTGCTTAGTTCATTTCCGAACGCGCTGTCGACGCGGTTCGACGGAACAGCATTAACTGAAGCGGAAATTAACGCAATAAATGTCGACGCCGAAACAAATATCGTCAAATTTCACCGGCACGTCCTTCGTACTGGTGCGCACGTTAGTCAACTTACATACTCATCATCATCCATCACTTGGCGTGTTCGGGCAACATTGAACGAGCGGGCGAGAGAAAAAAAACCGAGCCAAACGAGCCGTTTCGCTAACGGTTCGTGATAAATTTTCTTCCATCCCGCAAACGCTTAATTTGTAATCTAACCGATGAAAATCGTTCCTCGTGTTGCGGCCCGACGACGAATCGGAGAGTCCGATTTCACCGGACTCGTCCGCTGTGGGTCGGGAGTCTTGGGCGACCGGCCAACGGCACACATTCCATCGCAGATCAATCGGTCGGAGCCTGCGGGAGCCACCGCTTTTGGGGCAGCTTTAACGAGACAGCTTCATTTGGAAGTAATTGAATAGAAAAACTATCAGTCATCGTCGGCTTGCGGCCGTGGCTTGCCCGAGGTCGGTAGCTGGCCCAGTATGACGCGCAGGAAGAAAGGGGAACGGACCCACTGTGCGGATGGATCCTGGCAAACAAGATGTAAGCTAAATCCAATAAAAAGAACACAACAAGTGTGTGTTTGTGTGTGTGTGTGTGGCACTGTTTTCACGAATTCGAGAGATTGATTGAGTGCAGTCCGATACAAATCCGGTACGGGAGTGAGGGGTGGAGTGCTTTCGCTTGCGGTTCGCTGTTTTGACAGCTATGGGATTGCTTTGTATTAGCCCAACCGCCCGCTCGGGTTATGGGTCGGGTTTCGTGTTGTGAAGGACATTCGTAGAATTTGGGCGATTGGGAGTTGGTGATTTAATCAACGGAATAACCGCCATCGAAACCGGAACCGAACATTTTCGTCGAACGATGATTTCGATCTTTAATTGAAGGATTATTGAACGACGGACAGCTTACGACAAAAGCTGACAATTTTGTCGTTTTGTTTGTTAAATTTTGATGGCATAAAAAAAAGAAATGATCTTGCATAGTTGTACACTTTACGAATAAATTATATCGTGCCAGGTGTTTTCTGCTTAAAAAAGTTGATTCAGTATAAAGAGCGAAATGACTATAAAAAAAAATAAATGAAAGGCTGCTTTTGATGTAAACAAGCGTCCTTTTATCATAGAACACTGATAATAATCCGTTTCAGCACCGATAGCTCAAAGAAAACACATCGCGTCTTAATCACGTTTCTACCTTTGCAACCGGCAGTGTAAAAAAAACCAAACAAACAGATAAAAACACATTTTCTTTCACGGCGAATAATAAAACCCCGAAAAGCGGCGAACGATGAAACGAAAAAAAAAGAATTATCTCTAACCAGTTCTATTTAAAATTAAAATCCTTCCCTACGGTTAGCGACCGGTTGGCTCATCAAGCTTGGTCAGCCCGGCCGGCAAGGATTTGCAACCGACGCTCCCGTTCCGGTGGGTTCCGGTGGGATCGTTGCAGACACGGATACGGTGTTGGCTCCCTAATCCCTAACTGAACGGCCGCCGCCGCCGCCGCCTGCATCTAATTAAAGCCGACACAAAACGCAACCGTTGGCCGGTTTCCTTCGCCAGGGTGCCCGTACCGGTCGAACGGAACGGAAACGGGCGGAAATATGAAAGCTACAATAAAGAAGGAACACAAAATCATGGCGCCGAATGAGGATAGCTTTCGCTCATTAGCCGCGCATTCACTGACACCGAATTCTCGGATTGCTTCGGGACGGATTTTCTTCGGTAACCTTTCGCGAAAGATAAGCAGGAAATAGGAGGGAGGATGAGGAGGAAGCGCACTGATGCCAATATAAATTAAGTCGCGCAGGGTAGAGCGAAACATAAGCGGGAGAGTAAAAAAAAAAACAAATCTTCGCCCGTTATCGCTATCGCGCCATCCGTGCGAAGGGTAAGCAAAGAAAAGGGTGGACTGTCTTGCCATCGTAAGGATACTGCGACGAGTTGGGACAAACTCGTTTTGCTTTCGTTCATGGTTGTGTGCTTGCTTACCGCGCGGTATAGGTCAGTTTTCATGGTATTAGTCTTTAATTGCAAACTGACAAAAGGTAAGTGAGGGAACAAAAATGGTATGCAACACAATGAAAGTTTCCGCAAGAGGTAATGACAGATTTCTTCTTCGGATTCTATTGTGGAAGAGGCAACTAACCAGAGCAGGATTAAACAAATATTTGTTTAAAAAAAACCCTGTCCAAATAGGAAACAAATACAATTTACTGTGTTCGATTCAGGATTGATTGCATCGAGAGATTTAATTTTCGTCCAGCACATTTTTAAATCAACTTAATCTGGACCCAATCGCTAAATCGATTTAAAGCTAAATCAATTTAAACACTATTTTCAAAACAAGTTTGAACAGCAACATTTCAAATTAAAGCTAACAAGCGTACCAAATATTTCCAATATAATAACTGAGTTGGCAACGTTTTCAATCGTTGAGGAACTTTTACGGAAAATTCTCGATTTAACCATGGATATTTCAATCTGTGACCTATTTTCCATCACTTTTTACTTCTTTCCTTTACCTCGGGTAGATTTAGAACCCTATCACATACAAATTGCCGCTCCATCGCTATCAATTTACCGAGCCTTTGCTATTCCTGGTTACTTAGATTAAACATTATCATGTTTCATATTTTCAAGCAAATTATTAAAATTTAAAAAAAATCATCATTTGGTTCAGTACGATTTCTTTGAATCTATTTTCCGCAAATTAACAAAAAAATTTTCGACAGCATTCAGTGAAATTGTTGACGTTAAAAAAAAAATTATATGCGGAATTTGATTTGAAACACATTAGAGATTAAAATCATTTGTGCCAATTAGCTGTTTTATGGCAACTTAAGAATTCAAATGGAACTTTTATTGCAAATCAACCTTAGCAGGAAAGGAAAGAAAATTAGCGAACTATAAAGTTTATATTTTCAGTTAGTCAAACACTGTTTCGTTTCCCATGACTAGTAAGCGTAGAATTATGTTGGTAACAAAGTTCGCCAAACTGACAGAAGTGATGAATTAGTTCCGCTGCTGGCTGTTACAATCTGTCCACCATCATCCACAACGAAGCAAACGGTGATAAAGTGGTCGGTGCAATCAAAATCCATTGCTTTCGGGTGGAGAAAACTATAAACACACAAACCACCAATAAAGTTCACTTAATGAACATTTGGACAGAAATATTAAAAACTCCCAGCGTCCCCGACCGTTCCGCTCGGTACGCGGGCTGGTACGTGCGATTCGTATTCGCACCGTGTCCCAGCTTTCCATTTGCTACCGGCGTGGGTCTTCTCATTATAAATATTTGCCCCTCGTTCCGGTGGGTCGGGATCCTTCTCTCTCCCTCCCTCCCTCTTCATCACCACGCCCGGTGTGTCCGGTGAAAATTTTCCCATAAATAAATACACCACGCGCTGCTGTTTGTTGAACCGCGAACTCCCAAAAGGAATCCCGCTCGGGTTTGTGCCGTCGCCGTTTGTGGGGCTATTTTTCTTAATTTGTTTGATTTCTGCACCGTTCGTTTATTTTTAATTAGACGCCACCGAAAGCCCTCGCCGCACTCCCGGGGCCTTTCCTGTTTCTCGATCCGCTCCCAGCCCGGTGGTGGAAGGTGGCGAAAAAGACCACCGGTGGCGCTGTTTTCATCTCGCCCGGAGTTCCCGCGGCTAAGGGAAACCATTTTGCCCAGCAGCTGCCCGATCTGTTCGGGTACTATTTGCTTCGTTTTGAATTATACAGACACATACGCATACACAACGCCACAAACAACACCAGTGAACAGAAGAAGAACAAAAAAAAAACCGCACACACACCCACCCTCGGGTCATCCAGTCGTGGGGTTTCTTGTACTTGATTCTTGGTTTGAAAATAAATAAGCGCCTTGAACGGTTCAATTCGCATAACTTTCCCCTAGCTGCCCGGTCCGGCTACCGTTGCTTCGCGTGGAAACCTCGCCCGCCCCACCGACATTCGCTGGCTTGGGTGTTCGAGCCGGCTGTCGACGGGACGTGTATAATTGAATTATCCACTAAATGAAGCTTTGAGGCGTGAAGTGACGGACGCCGGCATCATTTGTAATCGAATTTTCGTTGGCCGTGGTGCAGCAGCAGAAGCACAGCCAGTGGCGTTTGCACTTAAGGCGTAGAAATATAAATAAATGAAAGCTGTTATCGGATCGGAGCTCCCGAAGGTGATCCATAAAGTTGCTTCTACACAGATCAGGAAGCAAAAAAAAAACGATAGATAAAAAACACATTTCACAGTGAATGATAATTTCTCGAGAACTTCTCGCGCTGCCGTTGGCTTTGAGGTGGAAGTTTGAAAACGTTTTTGACGTACGCTACGAACAGATTACGGCGAGCGGACCGAAATGGATGGGTTTCATAAGGGAAAAAGCTGGTAAGGAGCTTGTTGCAATAAGTGGAATGTTGGGAATATTATAGTAGAATAAGATTACCACAAAATAACATACGAGAACGCCAGGCAAAAGGTTCAACAATCATTAAGTTCCTTTCAATTTAGGTTTTTTTGTTCGTAATAAACTAATGAAACTGAACATATTTGAACAGTGTTGAAGAAAATAGAGTTCGAAAAAATACAACGACGGTTAAATGACCAGGAATGCGACATACTTCGCTCGTTTTATTTCCTTTGGTTGTCCATTATTGTTCTCCAGGCCGAAACAGATTTCCTATGATGTAAAAGCACGCATTATTAAATTCTTCGCAAACATTACAGGTGCACACAATTAACCCGTATTTAAACAACCGAGAAGCAGCATAAATTCATAAATATTCCGGACTGTACCACAGTGCCACGGTGCAGCTCCTTCCTGGTAATGCTGTTGCGATTGTTGCAAAAATCGAAATTACTTTATGTATAATGCAGACATGAAACCCACCACGACCCACCACGGAATGAACCCTTTGGCTTTGGCTTGGGACAATGATGGTCGCCAATGTGGAGCTACCAAAAATTCGCAAATTATGCTCCACGCTCATGTACCGGTGGCACCCCCAAACGCACACACTAACACACACACATACAGTCTGTCTATAGCGAAACTTCTACTGGGGATGGGATGGAATGATGTTGCTGCGTGCCGGACCACCGCCCGAAATGAATTCATTTGTAATTCATGAGGTGCGGAACATCATCCTCGTAGGAAACGCATTAAAAAATTGTGAGTCGGGCCGATTTTTTTTGTATTCTTGCTCTTTTTTTCTCTCTCTCTCTCTCTCCTCCTGTTTTTTCGCTGTCTGCAGCACGTTGTAGGAGCACGTTGAGGCTTGAATGCACGCCCGTTATCCTTAAAAACGTCGGGCAGCACAAGCAATTATTACTGGGCGTGGGCAGAACAATTCACCGTGAGGGAATGCAAAACGAGACACATATTTGGTGCGTGTAAAAACTAACCGACTAGATTGATATTTATTTTTAATGCTGTTGCTTGAATAATGCATCCTGTCGTTAACCGATGGTGCCTTCATATGTCCGTCCAGACAGAATTTAGCGTCGGATCGTTTGTAAATGGTGTGGAGTTTTGATTTCGATTTAACATTGAAACAATTTGATTTAACATGTATTTTTGGACAAAAAAAAAACTAAATTCATTGCTTTGTTTAATTTTCCACCATTGCTGAAAATCAAATTTATATTAATCAACGACATAAAGCTATCGTTATCGTTTCAGGCCTTGCTTGCTGATGTCAATTAAAGCATGCTACCATCATTGAAAGTGAAACATTATTTTAATTAATCAACACACACTCACTCTCCGTCCTCGTAGGGAATCATCGGTGTTCTGGGAAATACAAACCAAACAGGCCGTGCGCTCGTGCGCCGGCAGCATAATGGCACAAACAGTGGTATCTTGTTCTTCTCCCCCCGCAAACAACAGGCGCCGGATTTGTGTTAAGATTTTTCCGTTTATCTGCCCTCACTCAAAACACACACTCGAACTTTTCCCGCTCACTTCCCGGGAAAGGTGGAAGAGATGCAAGAAAAACGGGCCCTGAAGGGTCACATTTACTTTGCTCGCCACAAGTGGCTCACTCCACGCGGGTGCCACACACAGCTCTCCCACACTAGGGGGAGGTCCGGTTGGGCGGTATGCGGGTTTCATTCACAATTTGTCGTGCTGTGACACGGTCTGGTTTACCCGAGACGAGTGGCGGCTGCACTGAAACAAACACAGCGGAACACAGCGGAACACAAAGGAACCGTAAGCCGGAGCTGGAGGCGAGTGATTGAGTCAGCGCACGACGTTAGCGACGGAACATTTTCTTTGTCAAACATTTGTCTCACGCGCGTCGTTGTTAATTGTTTTGGATTCGAGTGTGAGATGTGTTGCTCTCTCGCTTTCTCTCTCTTTCTCTCTCTCTCTCTCTCGATGAAGAAAGGACACCAGAGTCAAGGAACAAACTAACTTTTACCCGTAAAACAAACTAACGTCACCTTTTTTTTTTCAACGATACGATCAGCAAGCGAATGAAGAAGGTCAGCAGAATGGAACAAAACAAAGATACAAACACACAACCATTGCTTACAGCTAGAGTGTGAGCAGCGACGATGCTAACATTACCATAGGGTATGTGTTTTTTCTTTCATTTTCTTTTTTGTTTCACCACAACAGCAAAAACTGTCTGCATGTCTTACTTTTTAAAGGTATACCTTGGTTGCGAGCGAAAGCGTGCTTCCGGTACCGGTACCTGCATCAAACTCGGGCATACTATGTTGGGAAAAGTCTGAACAAAGCGCAAAACAAAACACGTACCAACCCAACCACCAGCGGTAAGGGTCTGTTTAGAGTTGTAAATATTTTATGATCACTCGTCGGTATCGATTTGTTGTGAGCAACATTGTTGGTTTGCAGCACTACGGTTGAATAAGAATCACATGGGAAGAAGCACGGGTGAAGAATAGAAGAAAAAAAAACCATGGAAAGCTTCCAATAACCTTACTGGATTTTCAAGGTTTCTCAGCGACGCCCGGATAAAGATGTATGCAGCTCATTCGCTCCCGCGAGACTAACCGACGGTCTCCGGAGGGATGTAAAAACTGATCCAAATTCTTGATTGAACTGGCCTGTCTGCCGGCGACTCGCACCGGGCACGTGCGCGCACGCACGGCGTTAAAGACAACGCCGGTTTTCACCGTCAGTCTCATCTGCTTTGACGTGTAACGCACATGTGCCACTTTAAACATTTCCGACACACACTAGAGAGAACGTGCGTTCGATAGGACGCGCGGTCGGGTCAGGTGTCGAATGGCCTTTCAGATGGTAGCAGCAGAAGCAGAAGCAGAAGCAGCAGCAGCAGCAGCTAGCAGGACGCTGGTACCATTAATCAACGGACGGCCGGCGTCCCCGGGGGACGAATTCCGTAATGGAGAAAAAGCGGGAAAGTTTTCATTTCAATTTATGTGACTTCGTTTCCATTCTGTTTCCGAGCGACTCGGCTCCCAAGAGAACCGGCGGTTTTTTCTTCCCCTCCAAACGCCACCACCATTGTTCACTTTCGATCATGACCACCCGAACCCGGAGAATGGGAAATGATGGGGAGGGAAGATCCTTTCGTCCCATGCTCCTCTCTAGCAGAAGATGTTGCTACTCGGGGAAGGTTCAAAACAGGGTTCTTAAAAAAAAACAAATAGGAAGGAAATAAAAATTCCTCCAAAAATGAAGCCTGGCACCATGTCAAGGATTTGTCAGTTTTTTTCACTCACTTTCGAGTGAGCTAGAACAAAACATGCACACACACACACACACATGCCAGCATTCACTTAGCATGGCTCAAAAGTTTCGAAAATTGGCACAACCAACTGGCACGGTGGTACCAGCCAACACACCGATCGATTCTCACGCATCCGTGCGTCCTTACTGAGCGCTCCGGCCTTGTGCCAACCCTTCACTCTTCTACTGTCCTGTCACTTTTGACAGCGGAACACTCGGAACGCAGCGAAACGTGATTATTTCGTCCGTGCGGTGTTTCGGTTGGGACAGGTCGAGGCGAACAGACCGAACAGTCATGCCTGCGGAAGATAAATGGTTTGGGAAGCGCAAAAGCCATCCTAACTTGATTTAGTTATAAAATATTACTAATACTGTCATATATTTCGCACGGTACGTGTTTTGGACGCAAACGGTAGCTGGGGGAACAAGAAAAAAAAGAAAAGAAAAACAAAACAAAACCTTCAAACCAACGGAAGCAGATAAAAGCATGATTAGCAATCACATTACGAGCGTCAAGCTTACAAAAGTAACCGAGGGCAAGAGGTGTAGCGCTGTTTTTACGAGGCAAATTAATGTTAATAAAATCCAGTACCCCCCCCCCCCCCCCCCTCCCATTTCCAGTGTTTGCTCTTTGCCTCTCTTGCTTGAGATTTGGGTGTGCTGGGTGGAAGTTATCAAGCGTATCGTGTTCTGCCATCCGAAAAAAAAAACAAAACGATCCCATCACGATGCGCATGAGACACTCGAAATTTTCTGGTGAGTGTGTATGATTTCGGAAAGCGGCTGGTGGCCCAGCAGTCGTATAAATAGGTTGCTTCCTCCGGTTACGAGCAGCAACTGGAAGGATGTGGAAGATGCGTCAAACGCACGAAGGTAAAAGCGTGCAAAATATCTTCATCTTCGTTTTCGTAATAACATAATGCCGGGTCCCATCTTGGGCATGGGTGTGACAGTGGAACGATATGAAAAATTATGATCACACCATTAAAACAATACGGTGTGGTGCGTTTGTTTTTGCTTGCGCAGGTGAGTGATGTGCTTTTGGAGATTTCGTTTCTCACTTGCGCGGAAAGGAGCAACACGTTCGGAACGGACGTATGCGATATATGCCCAACGTCTTTAGTGTATCGTATCGCAACATTGCGCTCGTTTGGTAAAGGAAAATTATTTCATACACGTTAATAACAAATTATAATACATTTATTATAATTGCTGTCGATTGCAGTACAATATTTTGCAAGGGTTTTAATCAATGGTGAGTAAACAATTACCAATTTGTAGATTTTTCAAATAATTAAATTCTAAAGATAATATAAAAAAACAATGCACGTGAATATAATATGAAATTATGTTCGTTTATGGTGAGTGTTCGAATCGGTTCGTTCAAACTGAGTAGCTTTGGTAAATTATTTTGACCCAACTCACTCTGCGAAGGTTTAACGATTCTTTTTTTGGTGTCTGACAATTTTTTTATCAAAATAAGGAAGCCTTATTAAGGGGCTGCTTTAATTACACTAATGTCACGAATGGAATTTGAATGTCACAAATTATGTTGAAGCATGTTTCGTGTATTTAATCTTACAATCACATAAATACCACTTGATGCGCTCGTTTAGATTCGATTGATGAATTTATATTAAAATGTTTTAGTCTAAATAAAACTTATCTTCTGTTGAACGTATTCCAGGATGAGACTACTTTCAACAAAACATTTTTTTTCTTTCAGCTACCACCAACACCATAAATGATTCCCAAATGAAAAATTCATCAATTCGCTTACAATAACAGTGAGAAAATTACAATTTTATGTACATTTTTTAAACATGGCACACATTCAATGTAACAGGAAACATTCCATTCTTGTTATAGCACCGATTTCACTTTTGCGAATGTGTTGCTATTTAATTCTAATCACCATTTGCACAAAACTAACATATGCAGCGGCGATTTCATTACTCTTACTGCCCTCTTTCGCTTCACTACGATTCTCTTCATCAATCGGATTGAGGATGTGGGGAGGATGCAGTTCCTGGATAAAAAAAAATCCAACAATGCTTTTTATCGTTGCACTCACAGATACATTCTCCCCAGATACTATTGGACCAGTTGAAAGCGCGATGACGATGCCTGCGTCAGAATAGTCGTTCCGTGGCAACGAAAAGTGGTTGCCAGTGGTGACGTTACCGCCTGATGCGGCAATAGTTGGATTGCTGCACGGCATTTTAGTGTTGTCGCTCGTTCCTGCACCACGTCATCAAGTCGTGTGCCGGACGTTGCACGAACGTTTCGTCCATTTTGTTGCAATTTTTATCTCCATCCACCTACGTCGGCTCGATACCTTCCGCATGTTTGTGACGTTTTTTGTTGTTGTTGTTGTTGTTGTTGTCTTTTATAGTTCATCTCGTATCACCCCGTGTCCCATTATTCACCTTTCTCTATTGCCACCGACCAAGGTTGCTTCCGGCGGATGTGATGTGCATTTTAATAAATAAATACACTCCTACGTGTTCGCCGTTCTGGAGCTTCCATGCTCATCTCGCTGGGGTGGTAAATGCGCAATGGTGCAGATACTTTTCCTCGCGAGGGAAATGGCATGCCGTGGCATGTGAAAACAACGGCATGCCTGTGCACCAGGCGAACGGTTGATTTTTACCACCTGAATGTATCCTTTTTACAGTCCCCTCCAGAAGCGCGACACAAAGCAATGCTGCGGATCATACAGACCGGCCGTGGTAGCCGTCCGTCTAGACACTGGCGATGGAAATGGCTTTTTCCAAGGGTGCTGATGTGTTGTTGAGTGGAGACGGCAGCTGCTGCATGGCCACCAGCTTCCAACGAGCTTGTTGTTTATTTCATCCAATTTAAGGTATGAAAAGTATTGCCTTTCGAGGTAAAACTCATAAAAATAAAGTTAAACTAGATGGATAAAAAAAACTGCAGCCCATTTGTGGAGAGTAAATATGATTTCATATTGGGCCTGACCAGCCAGTGGTAAAGTTCATGGGTTCTATTAAACACATCTACACGGTTCCCGGGAACTAACCGGCCATTAAAACATTGGATCAACAGATGTGTTGAGGTTGAGTTTTTGGTAGTGTTTTTGTTGATTTTTCATTCAATTCAATTCTCATGTACTTAAGTATCGTGCCGCACAAGTAAATTCCTAAAAGGGTACTCCCGTACAAATTAAGAACCAAGCGTTGCATCATCGATCCATGGAAAACATTTTATAAAAACACTACATATGAATGAATTCTGTTGTTCTATTTTACAAGCGAAACACGAATAAACTAGGCGAAACAGAGATAAATCAAATAGGCAAACCAAGCGACTCATGGGTTAAAGTTTCAAAATCGATATTGCAGATTGTGTTTGAAATTTATTTTCAGACCTTTTCTCTAAATAAAAATAAATAAATGAAAATAAAAATAAAAATATTCTTTTAATTTGTTGTAAAACAATCTGAAAATATTAAACAGGATTGTTTTCGTAAGCAGGATAGAAATAAAAAAATGAATAAATTGAATAAAATTGTTTACGTTACTCAAGCAAATAAACGCTGACCAACTTGGCCACAACCGTGAGTTATTATATCCATATTTAGTTAATTTAAATAATATATATAAACATTGCTATAAGAATATATAAAAATTGTTGCTTCTGTTGCTCGACAGTTATGGAAAATATTTGATAAATTCCTTGATTTCGGCTAGGGTCAAACTTACAAACCAATTTCAATTGATTAGCAAGCTGTCCAACCAGCTCGGTACGCTCTGGTACCCATTTGTTAATTGGCCTGCCGGTGAGCCAATTGTTGAGAATACTTTCCCAGCAAAAGGTTTCATTTCTCTGAAATTTCGGGCGAAACATTCCGAGCAGAGGCAGCTAAACTTTCGCACAAATGTTTGCTAAAAGGTGTCATTTTTTTCGGGAGTGAACCAACCATGCGTCTGCATCGTTGGCCCCCGGGTGCAGAAACTTTTACAATTAGTACATTTTTCACAATCATCTCCGGTGTCCGGGACGCCTTCGGGTTTTACCGAGACCCTTGTAATTTCCACCGCATACCAGTGCAACAGCCATTTGGGGTGCAAAAAGGGACTGTACCCACCGGGGGCCCCATCGACACAGTGTCACCAACTTACGGCTGCACTCTGGCACTATTATTGGTCAACTAACTCTAGCTGACCCCGGCAAGGGCAGTGATCGAAAGCTTCCGTAGCAGGGACACGTCGGAATGGCGTGTTGAACTATATCTCTTTATTTCAGACCGGAGCGGGAGGTGGGAACGTAAATCAAATCTCAAACGATGGTCGAACGAAACCGGCCAAGAAGGAAGGTATGCGGGTTGTGTTTTGTTCTTCTATTCCAACTGACGCTGCCGCTCTTCGTGAGCCGTTCTCCACCTATCATAACTAACTGCCTCTGGAGGGTAGTAAATTATCATTTCTGTCCATAAAAGTTGTATGGATGACTCTATTCGGATCTCGTTTTTTTTTTTATTTTGTTCCACTGGGTATCCTTCTCACTAATTCTTTCGCTTCCGAAACCGAGGAACAGTTGGTCAGCAGTCACTGTTGCAAGAACCAACAACAACCCGGTCGGGTTTGCCGCCCCTCGTTACGACGCTGTGTTTAGAAGGTTTTATTTTGCTTTCCTCGTGACGGAGGCTCGGATAAGGCCACCAACGACCGTCGCCATGTTGCCATATTGGTTTAGCAACGTATCGCTCAGCACAGGCACCACCCACCGGGGGCGAGGGGAGGATGGTTTTCGATTCAGGCACGACCAAAGGTTGCCATAAATTTAGTTGCCACCATTGCCTTCTGGGTGCTTTCCGATAGCGGACGGGTGCACGGAAACGGTGCCTCGTGACGCGGGCAATCGTGTGGTGGTGTTGACGACCGCTCGCAGCTCAACTGGCCTCCGTTGTCCTTCCTCTCCGCCGCTCCGCTCCCATAATGGGCTGGGTGTGCGGAATATTTCGCACCATTATTTCCCCATCTTCTACAACCGTCAAACAGGGGCCCATGATGACAATGGTTGGTTCGTTGGAGCTTCTCGCCAAAGTCAGTCATGCTTCTCCGTTCACATTTCCGGCACGGCGCATAAAGCACAACTTATTTCCGTTTGCAGCGTTACCCATCTACGCACCGCAAAACGGGTGTCGAAGTTTTGCTTTCGGTTTGCCTTCGCTCTGCCACTGTTTAAGACCGTCCCCTTGTCCAAATCTCAACCACCGAAATGGTGCTGGCGAAAAATGTGCGCGTTCCAAATAAATCACTATCGATCGACGCTCACTACGGGCCGGATGCTTTCATGCACGCCGCACCATCTTCGAATCCCGATGCGACCGGCCCCGATTGTCGACACAAACGCTTGCGACATGACGGATAAAGGACGAAGGAAATGCCAATAAATAGAAGATCTTTCGGGTGGAATATTCGGCCGACGTCACACTTAGTGGAAATTGATGACGCCACCGCTGACGATGACGAAGAGGCGCGATAGCGCTTTTTTACGGCCAAAAGTGACTGCGAGGATGGTGTGGCACACAATTGAACGCTCGCCGTTTGGGTTTATGCTGGGCTTATTCAATTCGGTGCGGCTTGCCTTCAGCAGGCGTGACGGAAATGTGTGTTTTGGAAGCGTCTTGGTATCTTTTGTGGGTCAGCAATGTTAAATTCGATAAGTCCGGTCATGGTTGAATGCAGCTGTTTCATGATTTCTCGATTGAAGTGACAGGTTTGAGTAAAAAAATTATTTCCCAATTCGTATAATTTCGCCGATCAAAGGAATTGAATACTTATAGTTTTTTTTCTTCTACGAATGCTATACAACTTTATATCCTATTAAGCTCTTTGATCAAATTTAAATTAATGTTCAGCAAGATGATGCTTGAAATTGAAAAACTGCATTTATTCATATTTGTGAGAGCTTTCAAGTGTCTTTTGTTTTTCATTCAAAAGGGAAAGAGGAGTTCGTTCCTATACAGAAACTAATTATACGTGATGCATTCAAAATCCGTCTCCGGCAATCATTTATTTTCATCCCCTTGAGCGCAACTGGAATGTGAACGCAAAAAAAAAAGCACCAATAGATCAGGGCCGCTCCTCATGGTGGTTTGAAGTTATCCTACCCTCGGGGGACGCTCAATCTTTTTCCCCCTCGCTCGTTGCAGGATGGATACAATCAGCTAAAGTTTAGTCGCTTTGAGATTGGATTAAAATTCAATTCTTTCGACCATCGTCTTGGGAGCAGCCCGAACGTTAGGCCAGGGCTAGGGCTCCACTATCATCACATCGCACCGTTCCGGCATCGTAGAGCTAGGGTAGGGATCCGGACCGGTCCAGGGGTCGGTTTTGCTGCGTCCAGCTGGACCCTTACTGCTGACACACCGTAATTGAGACGGAAATTGCATTTCCTATTCCGGGTAAGGCGGTGCGACAAAAGCAGGACGACAGCACGAGACTGTGTTTTGTTTCTTTGTGCGCTTGGCTTGCTGGAAGAATATTCGATGGCTTGCGGAAGGGAACCACGATGGCTGATGCTGCGCCGGTATAGTTCTTTTTTCATCGTCTACAGTTTTATTACACCGGCGAGGATTCTTTTACCGAAGCAGATAGCGGTTGGGTGGACAGTGGTTGCCGCCGGAGCAGGTTGAAAATAGATCTGCTGCTGCTTGCGAAGGGCAAAGGCTGAGCGGAACAGATTGTGTTCGGTCGGAAGGTAACTTTTACCCACCGTTTGCCGAGCGCGGAGCCAAGAGTGCCACTACTCCTCAATCTTGTTTATCTTCTTACATTGTTACCGTTCCTATTAGCTGTGCGAGAATCGTTAGTATCTGTATCCGTGCTGTGTTATGACTGTTGATAGATGAGGAAGCAGATCGGAGGATCCACACGTAGCATATTTATGATTCGTTCCTTTCACAGTTGAACTGTGCTGCAAGAACGACAAAGCTGCCATTTATTTGAAAACAACAGCGCTAAAACTTAACGGTGTGTAGCGAACGGTTAAAATGTGGAATGAAAATATAGTCACCTTCTCCCGGGGCACTATAAATCCGCGTTTACCCTTGCCACAATCGGGTTGACAAATGACTGTGGACACGTCCGGAAACCCGAAGCCAGCGTCTTGGATTTTCGTTATGTCTATTTGTATTTGTCAAATGTTCCGCTCTGTGGTGCTCATTCCCAAACCAGCCAACGAAAGGCCAGGCACAAATTGGCACCTTCTTGTACACCTTCTACGCGTTCAACCCTCGTCCGTTTGTCCCACGGACACGCCGTGATGGGCGAATATTTTATCTCTTCACCATTTGCACCCTCCTCCGCCGTTACCGTGGGACCATCCGTTCTCGTCAGCCACAATAATGTTTCCCTTTTGTGGTGCGATCTGCTCCCTGGCCCACCTTACAATGGAAATGGAAACAATCCGATCCGTTCCTCATCCCGGACCCAAAAAGTCCATTCATTTGTGAAAGTGAAAATACAAAAAGTAATATGCATGTTTTGGTGTAATGTTTTTTAATCCGGACGGTAACACAGTAGGCGACGGCAGCAAAAAACCCGACCCGCTGGCCAAGGAAAGGACAGCAACAAATGGCAGTTTGGAACAAAAGATGGTGAAAGGAAAGTTAGCGCTTATGCTCGCACACCCGACCGCTTCATCCGGCGCTCAATCCGGTGGGACAAGAGTTTTTACGACCGTGTCATCTGTTTTCTAGCTCTGACTTCTCGTGGGCCGATGCCATTAAAGTGGTGGGGTCGTAACGAAATGGCAGCCAATAATTCTTCCCCCGGTCAAGCTTTCCCTTTCGATGAAGCGGCTTAACAAACGGCGTCGGTAGTAGTTATTGCTATGAGCGCTGCTATATTTTCCTTGCTTGGTTCTTATGGTTGTATTTATATGGTGATTATTTGTTCGAAGCGTAAATGAGCTAGAGCACCTAAGGGTATACAAAATTATTTAGGATTTTAAATTTTCATAAACGGCCAACAATAAAATTAATTACGGCTTTGGTAAATTCATGATTTTTACGTTAAATAAGTTAGATTAATTTAACTAAAATTTACTACCATACGTACATGAACCACCTTCACATGCTTAACATCATAAACCAAACCTAATTCCCATAAGCCTAATAGGTTCACTATATGATATGGTTCTGGCCTCGTGCAGCATTATGTAGCTTAATATCTGTTTGAGCTATACTATATAGATATCACATTTTTGTTGAGTCACGCATTTTAATACATAAGCTTAAAAATGTATTACTTCAAACTTTTCATACTGTCAAAAATTCAAAAACTTAAATTTAACAAAAATAAAATGAGTACAACTTTAATTAGAAAAAATCCTTGGCAGAAAAAATCGGATATCCTGTGGTGAATATTATCATAACATGAATATTAAATTATCTGAACGAAATAATGTAAACAGTTGCTCTAACAAGACAAAGAACATAAAATATTCGAAAAAAGCACCCTTCAAAAATGGTCGTTGTAGTAGCAAAACAATGGCCTTTGTCCGCATTTGACCCGTCTGGAAACACGCCGTTATTGTACGTTTATCCATCCCCTTGTTCGCGGTGGCTAATGAGTCGAAATGTTGGGCACACAGCTTGCTAGGACCAAAAAAATGTGACAATATTCAACAGTTGGCGTGTCTGTAAGAATTCCCCTGTGCAGTCCGGACACTACAAAGCAAAAGTCAGCGACAAAAAAAGCTGCTGAAGCACACGCGAACAGCCAATCGTCACCGTCGTTCATCACAATAGTAGCTCCCCTCGGCAACCAGACGGTACTAAAATAATGTTACATCCTGAGCCAAAAAATGTTACCATAGCTAGAAGCACAAAAAAAAACATCAAGTGACTAAGATTAAAAAAAACCAACCCTAGAATCCGATGGAATTAATAGTCTCGGTGAAGAGTATCCAGCAGCACTCTGCCACCACAAAGTTAGATGTACTCCCGGTCAAATCGGAGCTGGAATGCATTTGCATTCGCCGCCGTCTATGTGTGCCGGCTGATGGTGGTTTGTGTCTGGTTGATGTGCTTCGCAGGACGATGAAAACCGCCGCATGGTACGGTGCGCCATCGGGCACTATCCGCTGACAACGCGCTAACAGCGACGACATTCAGCGTCGATGTAGTTCATTTTTCAAGAGTGTGAAACCAACGAGTGCTGTGTTCGACGCGGAATATGACAAGATGGACACCATCGGTACGGTCAGGATAACGTTGTACCGAGCGTATACTGCGAGCGGCGCTATGATCACTCCACTTCACTTCACGAACTCGGACCATCCACTTCGGTGGGGCGGGAATATTTGCTCCTAGCCGCGAACATGCATTTCATTTTCTATCGAGTATTTTTTTTTCTTCGTCGTTTTCACCCTAATCTTGGCCTTGCTGCATGCTGGGGACAAGGAAGAAGTATGATCAAACAGGAAATGCCGCTACTTTGCATCGATACCGGCGCTGGGATGATTATCAATGCACAACTAGGTTTTCAATGAGCTACGCGAGTGTCTGATTTGAATTGCGAATGACGTCTCTACATGGAGAAACTTCTATGGCGCTAGCAGTTAATTGAAACTGAACCGGCACGAGCGAACAAACGAGCGATACCGAGGAGTAGGAAGGAAGGATGGTCCGGGAAGGGTTCGTCTTTTCAGCCAGCGTGAAATGTTCTCATTTGCAAACGGCGATATCCCGCACGCTTGATGAACTGAAGGAATCCCTAGGAGTGTTTGCAGAAAAAAAAAAGACTGATATTCAAATATACAGTCCTTGGAACCGGTGGCTTGTAATGTAGTGTGCTCAACTCAAATAAAACGTCTCACCGTTTTACTAATCCTTGCCGAACTGGTGCGCTTTCCGTAGGAAAAGTATCGATCAATCGACGGAAATCCCTCCTTGCACGGAGCCTCCACGCCCTTCCCAAATGAATGCTGCCGGGTTTCCGGCAACTGTCGACGAGAATCATCCATATGCTGCTATCTTCCCAAGCCCGAGCGGTGGGAGCCGGTCTCGATTCTCGCGTTCTATTGACTCCGATGAAGTCTTTCTCGCGCAAAGCAATAAAATGTGTGCGGCGGTAAAACCAGCAAGCAGCCATCCTTTTTGAGGCACATAAAATAAGGGACCACACACATACACGCGCGCTTTATGCTCCTTCCGGCTGACCCGCTCCAACGTCTGGAAGCCGTGTGGTATTGAAATTTAATGGAAAGCTGCTATCCATCCGTGTCTGAGCCAATAATCATAAAAAAATCCCCGTCACCCACGGCGGCCCAACGCAACACTCGGGATGAACGCTTCCCCGACGAAGTTCGGTCGGTGAAGTGGTTGATGCCGGAACCGCTCGAGGCGGACTGCAGATGGGCTACGGCGATGAGTGGTCATTAAATTTGATGTAGCTTCCGATCGGGTCGCGTTCGCGATGTTCGGATACGCTGCAGCAAGTGTACCAAATTGGATCCAGATAGGGTGGAAATGATTTCCCGATTTGCTATAGATTAGGACGGCCAATTACTGCACGCAGCACGCCGCGGGAGGGAATATTTGACCGGTGCGCATTTAAATTATCGATTAAAGATACGGACCAAAAAGGGTTTCGCTCTTCCGTTTGGTGAAAGGTAGTGCTACAATACTTACGCCATTCTTCTCACAGACGCCGCCGGCGTTTTTGAGATCGCCAGTCCAGGCCAGTCCGAGCGTACCCATCTCGAAGTCGCGGTAGGTAAACATGTACGCCAAGCAGAACGCATCGTAATCCTCCTCTGAAAAGTAAAAGTGAAAAATACATCCAAGTTAGCGGCGATTTTCAACCACGACCGAATAAAGCATCTAGAAGTCACTGACGATTCGACAACGTTCCGCGAATAGTGTGTGTAGTGCAGTCGTAAAAAAAGAATGAAGACTGTGGAGTCATTTTTGGAGTAAATCTTTTTTTGGGAGAGTATCTAAATTCCAGTCCCAGGGCGAAGTTTTGTCATCAAATTCCCACGAACAACTCACGCGCCTACCCGAAATCCGAAGTGAGTCGTTCGGTTTTTTTGTGTGTTTAAATTCAATTTGTCCTTTCGCCGACCTCGAGCGGACATAAATCGAAGCATCCTTGAAATGGCATGCTGGTGCCGAAAGCCACGCACGTGTCCCGACATTCTTCGGCAGGTGCCGGCGTTCACGGTGCAGGCATACCAGCCGTGCGTGGCCGTCTGGCCACCGTGCCCCGTCCCGTTGTTTTGCATCCGGCGGTCGCGTGCTTCGCGCTTTCGGAGATTTTTCCTGCGCGGTGATATACCGATCTGGCGCGAGTGTGGACCACGGGGCGTGAAGCACTTCATCAAGTGGCACACACCGCCGGAGCAGCTGAACTACCAGCGCTTCCTGCCACTGTTCTTCGACGGGTAGGTAGCAACGGTGAAGTAGGCGTTGAATTCGACACTCTGACGCTGAAAGTGGCAAATAATTGCAGGCTGTGCGAGTCGACGTTTCCGTACCGGGAATTTGCGCGGCACGGCGTGTGCGATATGCTGGCGGCCGGCTCCGAACACCAGGTGAGTATGTTGATAAAACGAGGGGGTGAGGGAGGTGGGGAGGCAGGGAAAACGAAAGGAGAGAGTGGTCTGTTTTAACAAGTGATGCATGGCTACATGAAGCCACCATTATTAATTGATGGAAATTTGACATATATATTTTACGTACATTGATTTGATGATTGATTTCGGCGAATTCCATCGCATTGGGTGACACGAATTAAATAGTATACGGGTGTCTGCTAATATGAACCGCTCCTAAATGCTTTCACATTTTGTATGAACATAAAAAGCTTTAGCATTTCAATGCGATGTATTTCAAAACCATATGCACACCACATGGCATGCCGTGGCATTCTGGTCCGGGTCCGCTGTGCATAAATTAATCCCGTGTGATGATTGAAAACATTCCAAAGAAATAATTCAGCTCCAGCAAGCTTCGCCTCGAATGGCTGTCTAATTGCTGGACAAGGGAGCCAAGGACGGTGGGCATTCACATTCATTCCGCTGGTTAGTGCGATATTGTAGGTGAAAAAGCACGGTACGGTCCAACAACTGTTGCCCGGC
>JXWZ01006315.1:0-12024 GCA_000956215.1 Anopheles farauti No. 4 | reverse complement strand
CGTGCGGCCCGTGGTGAGGTGAAAGTGTGAAATTGAAATCGATTTTGAGACATCCACTCCACAATCGATAAACTTTCGCGCAACCACCGTGTGGTGTGGTGGTGGTGGTGGGGGTGTTGGGGGTGTTGTTTGTGAAACTCGAACCGCGCGAAGGTTGGAAGGTGAAGTGTGGCCCCTTTGCGTTATTTCTTACTATCATTACCATTGTAGGGTATGAGGAGTGAGGGAGGGGGGAATGTTTTGAGGCGCAAAGTTTATCAATTTACCTCCAACTCTTCAATTCTTCCCTTGCGTTCCTAGCGCTCTTTTTATTGGCTTTATCTGTTCGTGCGGGAATATTTTGAAAGAAATTTTGTTTATGTTTGTTTTTTTTTTAACTTCGTCCAAGTGGTACCATTGCTTGAAAAAAAAATCCACAAGATCTCTGCCTCTGACCCTCCCATGCACCGAGTTATCAAATTCTTTTCCTTCGCTTCCCGCGGAAGGTAACCGCGAAGAAGATTATGCGCTAAATTCTGAGTTATCGCACCAGGAGGGCGAGAAAAATACGGCCAGAAGCGGCAGCGGCAGCGGTAGTAAAGGTTTATGGTGGGTGTTTTCCCCACGGAGAGGAAAAGAAGCACAATCGGACCGTTGTGTGCAAGCGATAGGCTTCCCCTGAACGTGCGCCTTATGGGATGCGTCATCAGATTAAACTTCATCCCTTTCCCATTTAGCCTGCAACAAACAAGCGAGCAAAAAAAAAGGAAGAAAGCACCAACCTTTCTTCGCGGTCACGGATTGTGGAGATTTGGCCTTCTTTTCCTTCGAAAGGATTTATCGGCACCCCGAAATGGATATAGCAGTCTCGGGATGAGCTATTGCCATCGTCGGGATGGTTGCTGTTTTGACCGTTTAGCTCCTCATTTTCGACGATCCCATCCGCGTCCGAAGTGGTGTAGGTCAGAGTTGTGCCTTCCGGGGTGCCTTCCAGGTAGGCGGATATGCTCAATATGCCTCAATACTTCTCAATAACGGCACTAAATTTATGAATGAAAATAAAAACGTTCCATCTGCCCCGAAGATGCACGATAGATGGAAACTACCATCCCTGGGTCGAAAAGGAAAACACAACGCTACGCGGCTCGACCGGTGGTTTATGAGGTAGTGGTAAGTGTGCATGAAAATCTAATAATTCTTTCCGATAGGATTGAATTTATAACATCATATCTTTCCATTCGCAGCAATATCAGTTTCAATATGGTGGAGGTTTATGTGTTTGATGTGGATCGATCTTTCGTTCCTTGAACTGCACCAAACACCATCACTATTGATTGAGAATCTGGAGGCATAACTAACCGTATCTTTTCTGAGCGGTTGAGTTTTTATTTTGTTTAAAGAAATATGTAAAAAGAAAAATAATAAACATTTGAGTTAAAAAAAAGATACGAAATTGAAAATGGAAAATAATATTCCCAAAATAAAAAAAAGAACAATATTTAGTGTCTAATACTAATATTTATAAAGATTTATCCGTTTTTTTTAAAACGGTTATAAATTAATCTATTAAAAAAATTGTTTCAAATAGTTACATACTATCAAACCAATTATTAAAAAGAAAACTTGTTTTCCCATACCGGGAATCGAACCCGGGCCTTCCGGGTGAGAGCCGGATATCCTAACCACTAGACAATATGGGACTTGTGGCGGAGGGTCACTAGTGTTGAGTCCGGTGCCAAACCAAACTCGATTAAAATAATCTGTTGCTCTCTGCCCAGCTAGCTCTACAGGAAACTAATCTATTCTTATCACGTTTGTTTGCGGAACCAACTTTATACTCATGTGACGCGATTAAATGCTGTGACGAAAAAGTTAGTTCGTGAGGGTTTGGAGGATCGGCTTCGTGACGTGATGGTGGAATAAAAAAGCAGCACGTATAATACAAAAATAATAAAAAAGATGCCCGCGACAAACGCATATCGTGTTATAATTCCATAAATAATAAATCGGGTTAAACAGATAATTCCGACAGTTAGATCGCACATTAACATGTTTGTGTCACATCAAATATGCCCATATTTTCATCGCTTCAGTTAAACGCTTCCATGTTTTTTTCCCTCCCGCCTCCCCTTCACCGTGTTTGCACTTTGATATTCGCTAGCGCGCTCGCTGAGATGGATAATCATCTCATCATGCTAATTAGTTTTCAACGCTTCCCTGAAACTGACGCAACCATCGGCACCGAGCGGCGATGTTCTTTTTCCGTGTTTCACGTGCGGCGCGACGCTGCGTCAAGATTTCGCACCGTCTCGCGTTTCGGGGGCGTTTTGTGTGTTTCCGGTTGCTGAATGCTGAAATTCGGTGAACAAATTCATCCCCACGTGCGTACCGCGATTCGTTGCGGAAACGTTGCGCTTCAAACATCCGTGGAATGGGCGCTTTTTACGTGAGTTTTCCCAAGCGTAAACGTTTAACAAATAAGCATTCGTTCAGTATGTATGTGAAATGCGAGTGTTTACATAAGATACTTTCAACTAAATGCTGCAAAAGAAGCGAAAAACATACTTCAACTCCTTTATTTTAATAATTATTTTAATGCACATTCTTTCGTAACCGCACAACGAATATTTTTTCACTCTGCACTACTTGTTTATTTTTGCACAATTCTAACCGTTTTACTCAAACTCAGTAAAGATGATCATAAAAGAACACATATTTTTTTGAAAGCGTTTAATATTAAATTGAGCGCGAATGGCATTTCGCATAAAATAATCTTCAGAAGGTGTCTCGCTGACCGTTCAAAGAATGAATAATTCATGCTTGGATTCTAAAGACTCAGTCTGAGATTAATTTCCTTTTTTATACTGAACATGGTTCTTTACGTTCAACATTTTCCAAAAAAAGCTCAATAGTCACAAAAAAATCCTGCAACCATTGTCCTCCCATTCTCACTGTTTGAATAATTTGCTCAATGCTTACCTGGTCGCCTGTGCAAGTGAAGGCATTTAGTAACAAAAGCACCAATTTTCCAATTAGTTTTCTCGTCCTCGTGCGCTGTGGACATCCATTTAGCCTAGCTTCACGGGCTCCATCAATCGCCGTACGTCGTCGATGCACCGTGCGTCCACACGGCTGCAGTAATTTCGATTGGCGTCTTATATTCCACCCAACTAAATCCGGTCCCGGCGGTGACTCAATTCAGAATGTTTGGGTGAAAAATTAACGGGCATGCTCTCGAAAATGGTCCCGAACGGATCGTCCCCGACATAAGCCCGATGAAGGGAGAGAAAACGCACGCGCGACCATCGCACTGTATCGCATTACTGGCTGAATGGGCATGAATTAGTAATCGGATTATGGAAAACGGATTTTTCGCCGCACGGGCAAGGCTTCGGACGGTGAATAGCTGCAGTTTGCTCGTGTTCCATTGGTGAGGGATGCAGCATAAAAAAAGAAATCTCAACGGGCGAGATAGTGTGTGCCATTGCGTTTTTTTTTCGTTAGACTACGGTTGCAACGAATTTTTTGACCGAAAGCTAACTTGTATAATGATCATCCTGATGAGACGCACCGATGCAGAAGAATCTTCACATCGGACGGATTCCCGTTGGCCGATGGCATTATAGCGGTGGACAATTCCTCTGGTTCTGGTCAGCTTCATGGTAAGTCAATTTGTTCTTAGCGTGAAGGAAATGAAAGAAAAATGTTCTCCATAATTCACAGTTTATACCGTTCGTCCGCAAGCGGTGCGCGTTGGAAAACAGAAGGAAATGAGTAAAAATTTTCCTTTGTCGGCTTCATTCGGCAACGCCGCCGGCAATTGGATGTATTATATTGCCCTGGTTATTGAAATCGCATAAGAAAGTAAACAATTGTTAACGATAGAAAATGGTTTGCAGATGTATAATAAAATTGAGTTGATACTTTTTTCTTTAAATATTGCACATGAAAACGTTAAGTATTTATAATACATTGTAGCGATCTGAGTTACATAACTGTTAAAATTGTTTTTATAAAATATTTTAATTAGATGTAATTAAAAAAAATATTAAAATTCGCAAAATACGAAGATTTTCCCACCTTTTTTCAGCGTTATTGAGCCGAAATTATTTGAAAATATATGAAGACAACATTTGAAACAATTACATTAGAGATAATTAAACATAAAAAAAAATCAACTCAAACGTGTTAAAAACAGCAAAAGAATGAAACAAATTTATAAAAGGTAGAATTTCAGCCCAAACAAAAAAAAATCCATCCCAATTATATTCCCAGAGATGGAAAAAAACCATTGAAATAACTTTAAACATGCTCTTAGCTAATCTGTTATCCACTTATATAATAAATTAATCCCCTTTGAAATATGAATCTTCTTCAATCAGTGTTTCATGGCCTTATTCACCTCGCCCTCTCTCATCCCATCCAAAGACTGTTTAAAAATTTAAACCCAGCCTAATTAGGTTAAATAAGGCATCAACCGCCAGCCACTCGAGTTCGGACTCGTGCAGCATGTTCGTAATAGTTTAATAAGGGGGCAGATTTTTGCTCCCTTCCCTTTCCACATCCGATGCATCCGAGGTGGAACTTTCTGCATTCCATTCTGCCCTCCGTCGCCACTCCACTGCGTTGCCGGATGTTGATGGATGCAGTCCATTAACCATTAGTGCTATCTGTCGTTTCTCACAGGGTCGCCGGTTTCGCCGGTAGGTCGTGCACATATTGTATGCACCACAAGCAGCAACGTGGGCAATATAATTCCACCCCCCCGGCCCCGGCAGTAAGTCCGGACAAAGTAACGATATTAGCATGCCGTGTGGTGGATCAGAGATCAGCGCCTTGACGATGGTACCCTTGTCGTCTGTCTGGCACGTCTCTCTTTCTCTCTCGCTCGCCTGAAGACAAGCTCGCGTGCGAACTTAATCGATGGTGAGAAAAGGTGTATGACGCACGTGGAACGTGCACGCACGCAAACGATGTAGCGCCACTGACAGCGATTTTCGTTACGAAGATGGAAACCCGCAACCCCGCGACACAAAAACCGGCTCTTCCCCCGGTCGCCCGAAAAAAAAGGTGATGAAAATGTGATAAATTTGTGTGAGGGGAAGGGAGGGATAGCACGCGTACACGTTCTACCTGCCAATCTTCTTTCTTCCGAACCCGGGGCCGGGTTTCTTGGAAGCAAAGTAGGCTGGATTTATGATTTATCGTCGGTACGCATTACGGGCAATAATTTGACCGACCGCGGTTCGCGTGCAATTCATCCGCCGACCGGCTCGTTTTCACCACATTCCCACGCGCGTTGATCTATTCTTCGCCCGAAGCTAAAAGCGGTCGTGGTGGGGAGTTTGTTTTTTTTTTTCATTCGTTCGCCCCTCGTTTGGAACGGGTTAGGCAGAAGCGTTGTGAGCTGTGAGGCGAATATAAACATATCAGCAGCGTTAATTTTTAATCACGCATAAAATTTTCATAGCCTGCTTGGGAGGGAGAAGCGGCGCGGGAATTTTCGCGGCGTTTTGGGAAAGCAAGGAATAAAAAAAAACGCACACAGGCACGCGAAAAAGCCGCGTGTGTGAGAACGGGGGAACGCACACGGATGATGGAACGCCAAGGACTCATCTGCCTTTTCCACGCTCCCTTCCTTTTCCATCGTGCCCCGTGCCGCGCTTTCACGCTAGCATCTTGCGTAACTTTTCCACGGACCGGTCCTCACTTCTAGCCGCCCCGTTCCACCTTCAGCTCCGAGCTTAAAGCTTCCGAAACCTTCCTAGGCCGAAACGGTGTTGAGTGGCGAAAGCGCGAAAAACACGCCGAGACCGGCCTGCTTTACGAGGCCATTAAAATACAAACGATGTGTCATATTTTGCACGCCACGCAGCTTGTGCCACCTGTCGAAAGACGACCGCGAGCTGCGTCTAGGAGCTGGGGAAAGGGAAAAGTGTGGCGCGACGTGTTTGGCGACGTGTGCGATGGCGTCGCTGCCATCCGGTTTACGCATGTTTTCCGTTCCCTTCCCTGGTTTGATCTTGCGCCACAGGACACGATGGGGTGAGCTGTTTACTGTGACGAAAATGACAACGAAATATCGTCAGTGTGCGACAAGTGACATTAGTGAGGGATTTGTTTCTTTTTTTCCGATTCCTGTGACATGCCGTACAACGGTGAGGGTGCGAGTGAAAGTTTTCCAGTCCAGGCTGAGGAGAAAAGTTGCCACATTGCTATGATGATTCGATGCTAATAGCCGCGTGTGTTGTTCTGATCGTTATCCACTCCCGAGGGATGGATTGATGTTTGATGGATTCTGCCAACGCGGGACGAAGCCATCGGCAACGATGGAGGGAAGGGTTGTAATACACAAATCGCGGGATAAACATCACACCAGGATGAATCTGAAATTCACACGCGTTTTAATACAATTATTAGACCAATACTCCCATGGGGAATTGAAAACGATCGGTAAATGAGATTTATATGAAACAAATCGGATTATGAAGTGCGAGAATGGCTTATTATCGGGTAATAGTTTGTACTTTTTATAGAACAATATAACTTGATTATAATTATAAAATTCAGGAATGGCCATACTACAAAAAAACATTGCTTGAGATATATCAGGCACTAAATAATTTATACAAAGACGTTTCAACATACGGGAATTTTTAGAAACAAGGCTTTAAAAATAAATGTATGAAAGAAACAAAAAAAACAACTATTAATTGAATTTTTTAGTGAAAAATTGTAAATTATATTTATTATTCTTCGTGCTACAAAAAAATCGTCTTCCAAACACTGACTTTGTACCTTCAATTTAATAGAACAAAAATAAATATTTTGTTACGAGCAAGTATTGGCTATAAAACCCTAAAACTGTGACTAAAACTTATTGTTTCAAGCGAAATAAACTATCAGCTTATACATCTTATTGCTCATATGGTGTTATATCTTATAAGTTCACTTTCAAATTATTTATTACATTTTGCTCTTAAGAAGCAAGTGCACTTGCCAATCACAGTTTGATTCGTTAAAAATTAAGTTTTTTCCCCCAAATGTGTTTGAAATAAATCGAATGAAATCAATTAAGCTGACGCTGATGCAAAACTGATACGTTTTTCGTGTCGAAAAACCGGTTGCTCATTGACGAATGGGCCGTACATTCGCTGAGAGCCCGTACAGTTGCACATACGTTGAATGTGCAATCATTCCGCTCTAGTGGTGGGTTTGGGTGGGGCGCGTTAAGTGCAGCAAACAGGCCGCATGCGAGTGCATACGATATGGCATCCGACCCCCCCCCCCCTCCCCGCTGCTCCACTTGTCAAATATTCACCCAATATGCTGCTCACGAGTGCCCGGTGCTATTGCGCCGCACATTCTGGAGTGCAAATTTTGTGCATAATAAGGCGTGTAATAATTTGTTCTCACTCGCGCTCCCTCGCGTTTCCGCTCTCGCAGCTTTTTTCACCAATGAATATGTGTGTGTGTGTGTTGTGTTTTTTTTTCTGTGTGCTCCTATTGCACGCTCGAGTACCAGCTACTTTTAGCACGCCACCGGAAGTAGCATCGCAGGAAGTATCGTTTCTGTAGGCACCGAATAGGCTGCAGTATAACCAGTCGGAATTTATGCAGCAAAACTTTTTCGAACCCCCTTTTCGGGCCGTTTCGCTACGTACGTGGGAGCGGAGGGCCTAGTGGAGAAGGGGAGGTCAATCCCACTAACAACTGGTTCGGCCCACGTATCACGCCAGATGTTGAGTGCGAGCTCGATCGTGCTTTCCACATACTCTGACGTATGTGCCGGGACGCAAGGTTACGAATGAAACTAGTTTTTCATTATGTCGAGCGTTTTTCCACCACACATTCCGATGGGAAATTCGTAGCATTCAGTTCAGCGTTTTTTTTACGCTGTTTTGCTTTCCCCCGTTGGAAGTGGTAATGCATTTTTCCGGTTCATCGCCGGGATTCTGGAGTCTTTAGGCGTGATTGTTTTTTTTTTTCGAAAACTTTTCCACTACGACTCATGACGGCATGCGATGCGCAAACATAGCTCAACCCTCCACCAACGCATGCTTGAGCGTGAACGAAATGAAGAAAGTTTGGGCAATTGCAGTGGATCGGTGTGAGCGTTGTGTTGATGAAGGTGGCGCTTTGTTGTTATTATTGCGCTTGATGTTTTACGTAACGCTACACGCTAGTTATGTAAAGACCAATTTGGAGCGTACGAAAACATTCAGCCCTACTTGCAGCATTATTGGCGTACATTTTTGTGGTGAAAAAAAGAAAAGCAAGCGAAGGTAGTTTTGGAAAGAATAAAAAATGTCTTTTAAATGGTCGGTTAAGATCAATAAAAGCCATGCTTTGTTAAAATGAAGAAAGAGATTCAAATATTTATTAGTTACACCTCCCGACAACAGATGGCGCTATGTAAACAAAATCTCAGTATTACGAATGGGGGAATTCCCAGAATGTTTTCGTTTCCGATGTGAGTTTTGGTAATTAGAAAATCTTCATTCGCTTTTCAGTGGTTTAAAGAAAATGACAATAATTACAATATAAAAATAAATTTCTCTCAATAATTTACCAAAATAAGGAATAAAAAATATGAACATTTTTAGTGTACTCAATCGCCCACGGAAACCGTGCCATTCCAGCACAACTTTTCCGCCATCGTATTTGAGAGCGTTGCGTTCAAAATGCAAATTTAAACTCCGGCATAGCTGCACGGAGCACGGTTTAAAATATTCATGGCGCCTTGCGACTTTGCTCGGTTTTCCACCGGCAGCAGGCCAAACCAAAGCCCCCTGAACGGGAAGCAGCGTTGTAACCGCGTTCATTTCCGCCGAAACCTTTAACGTACTTCATGTTTTAAAGAAACCCAAAAAAATGGGCAAAAAAGGGCAATATAGTGGAGAGAAAAAAATAACTTCCTCCACTTTACACCATTTGCGAAGTTATGGTTTGAAACGGATCCTCTAGAGAGAGAGAGAAAAAAAACGTAGACCCGATTTCGGCCACAAAGCATATGGGCTGTGGGTGTATGGGTGGGTTGGCCCTGGTTGTTGTCTCGCGACCCACCAAAGCCACCGCTCGTGCATTCGCGCGCTTCCTTTTACGTGATCATATCTGGGGTACGCCGTACTTGGGCTACAACCACTGTGGTTTTCGGTTATTTCCACCTTCAGTTTATGGGGTGCATCTTGCACAAAGCGACGGCTGCCCGAGGGGCAGGGGAGGCAGAATTTATGAAGCGCTGCATTAAGGAATGCACTGCAGTGGACTTTTCGCGAGAGTTTTTTTTTGTTCCGTGTGTTTATACGCTCCGCAGATAGATTTGTGTGGCAAGAAGTTTGGGTCGGGAATATTTATTTGCGTTCGTTACTTCTCGTTAGTGCATTCGGGCGGAAGTGCCGTGATCGCGTTCGTGCCGTTAGCTGGACCAAATGCATCCTTCCCCACCGCCGAGGATGATCGTGATTCATTTTTTTATTATAATAGCTTTCATTTTTGCCAGCTTCCCAGTACTTACTCCTAGGACTCTAGCGATTGTCTAGCGTTCGGATGGCGACCGGTTGGCGAGCCAGTTAACCGTGCCCGGAGATGATATGTGACCACGAGCAGGACAGTGCGCTGCATTAAAAAACATACAAAATCATACCACAAAGCCAAATCGAATGGTAAACGGGAGCGGCCACTATCGCGATGCGATTTCGTTTGCAACAGCTTTTTTTTTTGGCTCGGGAGCGACCGACGTGCGGATGGCTTTACGGATTTTTGATGGTCACAAAACTGAACACCGGGATGCTGCTGACAGGGGGTAGGGGGGGTCGTTAGGTTCGGATGGGATTTCCCTTTACCGATGGGGAACGACTTTCCAATTTCGTGCCGCATAAACCGTGCGGTGAACGCTCTGACGACGGGGTTTGATTTATGATCGAAGCGAGATCGTATTTACGATTGCATGCGGCAACCGAAAGGGTCAAAGACATTTTAAATACTCTTTATGTGACTCTATTTGAATATGCCATTATTTAACAAACGTTTTATTGCTTCAGAGCCTCAGATAAAAAGTGCTAATGTTGTCGTTCAATAGTAACATTTGTTTTCATCACATCAAGCGAATAGAAGTATTGTAACAAATATTAGCGAATAGTCGATTAAGAAATTAATGGTTATTTTTTTCAAATATAGCTTTTAGTTAGAATACTTGAGTTGAAACATTTGGATTAAAATAGAAATATAAAAAATGTGTCTAAATTCGCTAGTGAAAGTCAAAAATAGTCTTTAAAGTGTCATTAAAACTGTGTATCAAAGATTTATCGAGAAAAATAAAAACAAATGTGTGTGAAATCTGAAGATTGTGTCGATTATTATTAAATAAATGTAATAGTGTAAATTCCACATTCCAAACCCTTTGCATAGTTTTCCTAGCAGTCTAGTTGAATTAGTAAATTATTAATTAACAATCCCACATCCTTCATTGCGCAGTCACTTACATCAACATCGCTAACATTCAACTTGTTCCGCTCAACCGATTGGTCCGTTGACAGGATCGTGAAACTATTTCATTTGCACCACCGGCAGCATTTCCCGCTTCGGGGAAACTTTTTCGATCATTTCCTCCTGTCAGTATAAATAAAAAAAAAAAAAACTGGGCCATCAGCCAAAAGTGTATGCATATTTGAAAAGTGACACAAATAAACTCTCGGCACTAACGCTCCCGGCACCATCGGGCTTACAGGACGCCCGGCCCGGGTGTTTGATTACTGTTTGCCGAAAACTTGGCACCCCGTCAACGTCTCACCCTCACCCTCCCTCGCCACTGCAACGGTCGGCAACTTAATACCGAATGCAAATTGAACTTTCGCCGAAATTGAACCTCCGATCGTAACCCGGGGCGGGCTGGCACGGTTTGGAGCGATCTCAAATGTGTGCCTGTCGTAAATTCATTACGCTGCATTGCGTGAACAAGCGGTGGGTGGGGCAAGGTGCAAGTAGTACAGGGGGTGGCTAAAACCGACCGACAAACGGATGTCTCCGATGCATCCGTCCAGGTTTCGTCGTTCCTCGAGCGATATTAGAAACAGAGCAGTTGGTGTGAAACAAATCAGTGTTGTTCCGTTTAAGAAATAAACGTCGAAATTTGGTTCTTATTTTTTAATAATAATGAATTTTCGAATTAAATTGATACGAAAAAACACTCTATATACGACAATGCTAAAAAAAAAAGTTGAAAAAAGGAACATCTTGAAGAACTCTTTAATCTTTGCTTTAAAACATACAGGAAAGTACAATATTTTTAAGGTTTTCATGCTGTAAATTTAACAAACAAAAGGTTAAAAAAATATTTTTTTCCTGTCCCTCTTCAGGGAAAATGTGACGATTAAATTTAAAGGAGTAACAAACATCGGTCGAGGTAACTGCCAAACTGTTCTTCAAAATTTAAATATTTTAGAAAACTCTTTAAAATCTTTCCTTTTCCACTATACCCTTTAAACTGTCTTCAATGATCCCATCGGTGGACGGATACATCACTGTGCGAAACAAAACAAAACCAGTGCATTTACTGGCCCCATTTCGGATGCACTCGGATCGGGTGTTAGGATCGTATTCGTCCCCGATTTCGCATCACATACCCTCACATGCACACGCATGAAAGGGTTCATTTGAAAAATGGCCCACTGTCAAATGTCACCTCACCGCCATGCGAAAGACCGAACAGGGCCACAAAGTTTCGTCCATCCGTACTTTCGCCCCGGCCCGAGGAGCGTTCCGCGTGGGCACCAGTTTAGGATTTCCCTCGCCCTTCCAGCACCCGCCGCCGTGTGTGTGAAATGGAATTTTTAAATTGTTCAATTTTAATTAAGTTTCAAGCGCGGTCGAGGGGCGCGGGCGAAAGCGAGTGTGGGAAGAAAAACCTCCGCATCCTTTCCGGTCAGGTTTGGCTCACACAGACACACATCCTGGCGGTGTCGAAAATGTGCGATTTTATAAATGGTTTAATTAGGTCAGGGAGGCAGAGACCCCTGGGGCGGTGGGCGGTGTAGCGAATGTGTG
>JXWZ01006313.1:0-12325 GCA_000956215.1 Anopheles farauti No. 4 | reverse complement strand
CTACCTTTCCCGGGACGGTTGGGTGTGAGCATGTTTGGGGGATGCTATAAATTATCGTTCCCCTCATTGACCGTGCAGGCATCCGGGAGCTTCCTGGAGGTGATTTTGAGGTGATTAGGCTACGGGTCCTAAAATGAGTAACGATTCTACCCGGCGATACTAATGCGAAACGGTAGTTTATAGCGCTCCGGTTAGATTATCTCCACTACGAAGAAGCTACGAAAACCCGTGGTGAGGTGCAAGTGGCTTATAAATCACTTTTAGCTATCCACAGGTGGTATGTCCACCGTTTGTGTGTGGCATTTCACGGAACGGACGGGTTTATCTAGTGATGCAAAAAAAAAATCACTAGATTGAAAAAAACACAACAACTTTCCACACACCACATTCTAATCGCGTACAATCTTTTCGGTGTCCCATTTCAGCTCCTTCCTTGAACACGGTTGTGCGATTGCGCCCCGATCGATTTCCCATTTCCGTGGTCCAATCTATGAGCAAAGCGCTTAAGCGCCCTTGATTTGTGCCCCTTGCGAGGCAGAGTAAATTTGCGTGATTTCGATTCAATTACGTGGAACTCTCAGTGCACGCGGGGCTGGTTCGTTGCACTCGAAGGAAGTGACACCTTTATGATGATTGGCAATCGAATAACACGTTTCCGCGGCTGGTGCAAACCGTGCGGTGAAGCAGAACCGATCCGGGATCTAAGATATGTGATTATTGTGGACTGGCTTATCGCATGCTATCCTGCACTATGTCAGCAGACAGAAGCACGCGGCGAGCGGCTCTACTAAGTAGAGTTAAATTAACGCGCATGATCGTATGTCTGTCAATGGGTCAGTTAGCTAGCTGCCGGCACGAGAGTGACCGTCGCCGTATTTCCTGGTGTAAATGCGTTTGAACGACATTTAATGGGCATGTCTTACGTCAGGGACCTGCTGGCAACACTGGCAAAGGAATGCTAATATAGGTAATACAGTTATAATGAGACGTACATGATGACAAAGTGTATAGAATACTTTTGTTTCCTAGATTCTTAACTTTTTTTTTACCACTGGATCGGTGTACGGTAGCGAGAGGCTTTTAAATCCTACGAATACGAACAACACTTAGCTTGGAACATACCGGTCAATATGTGAGTATACTGTGAGTATAGCATATACGCTTATAAGAATATTATTTTTGACTTGGTTTGTCCTTTTACATTCATATTTGTTATTCAAATTCCGTTTGTGAAATGAATTTATGGATTGGAAATTAAAGTATTTGTTATATTTTATGAATATTTTTAATGCAGTTTCGTGTCTATATTTTGGTTTTTTTTTCGGAAACAGACGTTATCTGAGTGTTGCTCAAGTTAACTGCATTCCTTAATATTTATCTAAAATTGATCCCCTAAAGAAAATGATTTATACATTTACTTTTTTATTATTTAAAAAGAATAGTAAACATGCTGGATAATATACCAAAATTGGAATTGTTGATTATTCGTTCAGTATTTTCCTTGCAATGCGTATTAACGAGAAGGTTTTCACAGCTTTTCTCACCCATTACCATACTGATCTCACAAATATTTCTTATATTCGAAAATAATGGAAATAAAAAAAGGAAAGATGCTTAATTTGCGAAAGTAATAAAACTTGGAATGTTTTTTTATGTTTTCACCTGAATGTTCAATGCAAGTGTGTCCAACTGCAAGTGTGTCGAATCAAACTGGGAATTATCCCACTTTGTGGGTATTTTTTTGACATAAAACCCAATAGTTCGACACCTTTGCTGGTAGCGACTTCGCGAACAACTCACCTGCGTGAAATGATGCCCCTGCGTCAGCACACTGAACGCTCCCAGACCTTTCGATCCGACACCGGATCCACCACCACCACCACCACCCCGCCGATCGTACGGCAGCTGTCCGGGGTGGGTTGGTCCTGACGCCCCCGCCGGATGTATGATGGCACCGGGCCCGCCGGTTCCATCGCCACCCATCAGCTGGCTGTGCTCGATGATGATCTCCTCCCGCTGCATCTTGCCCGCTGCGAGCTCCTCCTGTTGGGCGAGCAGCTGCTTCTCCGTGAGTATTACGGCCGGTTCACCGCCAGGGGGCGCCTGCGAGTGATGCTTCCCAACTTTGCCCTGCTTGGTACCGTTCTGCTGGTGCGATTGGTTCGATTTGTACGGATGTTCGCGTTGATTGTAGTACTTCGAGCGGGCGGCGGTGTCACTGTTGTTCGGTCGGTACTCCGTTTGCTCCTGGTCGTACGGAGGAACGGCAACCCGTGGGCCAAGATCCGGATGCAGTGGAGGCGAGATTAGTATGTTGTACTGATTCTTCGTGAAGTTTAAGCTGTAGTTCACGTTGTAGTTCTGCTGCTGGTCGAGACTGGTGTTGGTGTTTTTGACGCCGAGCGGTGTCCGGTAGGAGTCGCGCGCGTTATTGTACTGCTCATACTGTTTCGCACCGTCGTAGCTTAGTGGATGGGCACGTTGTGCGGTGGACGCCGAGGGTAGCAGTTGATGATAGGTGCCTGTCCCACTTCGTCCGGAGTTGATGTTATTTTTCAGGATACCACCAACGGGGCCGCGCGCTCGATCTCGGGACTCCTGGACCGGGACTCCCGCGTACAGGGCAAGCCGGTTTCGGTCCGTGCCGCGGTAGTCGTAGTTGTTGAGCCGCTCGGCTGGGTGTCCGGGTGTTCGCGAGTGCTGCTGAGCCGGGTTGAGTCGGTAAGCCGGCCGGGCCGGGTGGTAGACGTTGGGCCAGTCGGCGTAGTAACCCGTTTGCGACGCTGGGTTCGAGCCCGGATCGAAGCGTAGCAGATTGTGCCCGTATCTGGTGCCGTACGTGCTGTCGATGGGCGTGCTGCTGCTGAGGTCGCTAAAATGGCCGTGCTGCTGCGGATAGTGATCGACCGGTTTCGGGAGTAGGTGCGGCAGTTGATCGTTTGGCTGCAGGTGCGATATCTGCGAAATTTTGCGACGGAAAAGAAGTAAAACGAACACTGCGTTAGATGTGGCGATTCGGAGTGCTTTTCAACAAAAAAAAAGAAGAAAAATAGGCTAAGTTACACAACGGCGCTGATACACCGCAATGCACTTAGCGCTTTCACGCGCGGAGCGAATTAATTTTGTGGTCAAACGGTGCACAACCGTTCTCAACGAACTTGAGCCCAGCCGCGTACATAAATCTCGGCAGGAAAAGCTTTTTAAAAATACCACAAACTATCGCGAGTGAAATGCGATGGTAGCCGAACGGGAGGAAAATAGCTCCTCAGATAGAGGCGACCTTTTTGGAAGAGGTTAGGGAAGATAATCGGAATGCATTAACCTCGATCGAACGCTTCGGAACGTTCGCGAGTGGCGCTTTGGAAGTGGGTGGGTTTGAAACGCAGACCAGTCCGTTCCTATCATCCCCATTCCCAGAGCGTCTCTCCGAATTGAAGGATTAGAACCAAAGTTTTGCATGTTCTGTCTGTCGAGTTCATGGCCCATGGACATCTCCTCTCCTCGTCCCTTGGCAGACATTCCAAACGGTAGCAATGCTGACCGCCAGTGTGCAATAAAATATGTGATAAATTTCGATTGCAACTGTAGCAGCAAGACCATTTCTCATTTACACATCCCCGGCGGAAGGTGGAGGATGCGATTGTTATGTCCGCAATGTAACACCACCACACGCGCCACCGGTCCCGTCTTTGTCAAACTGCACCCGACACATGAACATGTCCTTCATGGCGTGATTTATGCTCGACTAGCCTGTCCGTGCGTCAAGTGTGTGTGTGTGTGTGCGACAACGAACCCGGTAAGATCGGTTACGGGGACGGACAAACGGACAACAGCGTTCCCGTGTCGCCGGAGGAGCTGCTGGGGCACTTTAATCAATTGTCCTGCCCGGGGACATGAGGGACGTCGTGCGAAATTGGATACGAACGAAACGAGCGACGGTTTTATTGGACACTAGCGGAAAATATGGCCCGATCCTGGCTCTCGCTCTCGCGTACGCTTTCGGGCGTGCAATGGCTTCATTTCCAAGGATTTTATGATGATGCTGATGTTGATGGGCACGGCCGACAAAAGATGCTGAAAATAATGTCATCATTCGTGACGGTTTTGTATCGTTTGGAGGACTGCAATCGGGAGCTTTTACATGGCGATCGCAAGAAATTGTTGAGGAGCATTTCTTTGCGTCTTTGAAAAAGACGTTCACTCGAAAACTTGGGAATGTTTAGAACAATTTCCACGCATCCATTTCTCGCTCGTTTGCGCTTTAAATAGCACGCCGGGTGGGTAGAAATTTGCCGCATAGTCTGTATAGCTTTCATACTTCCCACGGTGTCATTTCCACGCCGTCCGGCTGGCTCGGCTGGCATGCCCGGATTGCGTTACCGCTGCATACTGCACCAGCTGGCATTAATGCAGCTCCGTACGTGGTTGTGTGTTCGTTTGTCTGCCGTTCGCGGATAGCCGCAGTGGAATTACTCACGAACGCGCACGTCGCGAGTTGAGTGAAATCGGTAAATGCCGCGAATTAGGCAGATTACTTCGCCAAGCTAGCGAACCAATTGAGACGAATTAAATCGTTTTGTGGCATGCCCCCGAGGGGCTGGATGAGTTTTTGTTGTTGTTGTTTCGAATAAAAGAAATGGTACGATCGGGTGGAAGAGGTTGTATGATTTAATATTCGGGAAATAATGCATAGGTTTTTTTCAGGATATTGTACCAAGAGCTATGTTATTTTGTGCTAGAATAATGAAATAAAAATCTATCCAGAAATTTCATCTATTACCAAAACATTTTATTTAAAGTTACGAATATATCCATAAACAGATCGCGACTTTGAGAAATTATGTCTAAATAACTTGATAAAAAAGCGCTATGACAGCCCTGAGAAATGCTTCAAGCAAGCAGCGTAAAGCCAATTTAATTGGTTAAAAGCTTCGGTTTCGTCTTCTCCCTATGTGGACGATCTAGAAGACTGACTTGGTCGTCCGGTGTCATTCTGCTGTCATGACTAACCCCAACTTAGCTGGTGTAACATGAGCGAAAGAGAAAGCGATGCAAGATTGCTGCTCGTCTATTGTTTTACACGTTTATGGGAAATAATTTAACTTTTCAAGCATCTTCTTGACGATCGTACGCAGGAGTACTTCAATGTCTCGGAGAACTATGTGAGCATGTGAGATTTATGTAACATAGTAACGTTATTTTATTATTCATTTATTTTATTAATAAATGTCATTAATAAATGATTGATAATAAATGTTTTATTAATAAATGATTGATTGACTCTAAGCATAATAATTATTTTAATTTTTTTTACATGGCTATATTGGCGTGGTTTATGTCTTCGCTGAGAATGTGAAAACTGAGCACTGGTTCATCTAAAAACCACTTGAGAAATGTTTTTCCACTGCGTTTCATCAAACTGTCGAGTCAATATTCATCGCGTTTCCTAATGCGCTTTCGTCCAAGTTTAAGTTCATCGAACTAACTTGCTACTGACATTGCTCTGACAGCACTTTAATACAAACGTCACAAACGTCACTTCGCCTAACGACATCGTGTTGACAAACGTGCGTCGGGATCATGTAACACCATGTTTCGTGAATCACAACGATGATGCCTCGTTCATTTTTTTTTGCTGCTGCTCCAACAAATCAACCACTGCAGCAGCATAATGGAAACGATTTTAAAGCATATGAGCGTTCAATTAATGGGCTCGAAATTCGGGGAACCGATCGGTCGCCCGATCGGAAATGGAAATGATATGCACCACCAAAACTGCACCCAAAAAAAAAAACCCTTATCGCTTCGACCGGTTGCTGTGTCGCGGTCGATTAAAAAACGGCACACCTTTTCCAGTGTGTGCGGCTTTTAATTTAAAGGCGGCTATAATTTTCACATCCCCACGGTGGATCGGAGTTTTTTTTGTTAATTTTATTTCGGAGGGTTGAATTATGAATATTGTGCTTTGTGAACGAATCGAATCGCATCCAGGGGGCGGGCGTGTGTATGTGTTTTTCTTCACCCTTTCCCAACCACGGACTGTTCGAATTAGAATTCGGGATTCGCCCGGCACACTGAAATGGGTATCGGTTATTGATGGCGGTGCAGGGTTGTCACATACGAGCCACAACCCTTTTGCCGCCCGACAAACAATCTTTATGTCGATCTAGGCAAGAATTTCGCTCCACGGTGTGGCCTTCGGAGGTTGTTTTTTTTGTTATCCTTCGTGTGTTATGTTCCAAAAAAAGGGCCGTGTCTGACACGGTCTACCTGCGAGCGCGCGCGCGGAATCGGAATCACTAATTTATTAGTTCCGAATTAATGTCGGCTGTCCGCGGCTTCAGATTGAATATGGAGAAAACAAAATAGAAATAAAATAAACCACGCACAGGTGTGCGCGCACATGCACAAAATCGTCCAGCAACGCATTTGGTCGCTATCGGCTGTGTGTTGTGAGGATTGAAAAAGGGCCCCCTGGGTTGATGGCACTGCGGTATGGACGGCTTTTTTTTTTGGCCCTTCGCTTGATTGCACCATCGCCCGTATGCACGAGCAACAATTTAGACATTATGAAATTTTGTCCCTAATTTATGCACGAAAATGACAGTTGCTTTGTTTGATCGTGCTGAAGCCGCCGAGGGCTCTGAGATGGTGGGTGGAAGCTTAAGCTTTTGCAATCGATGCGTGATTGCACCGTGGTTGCTTTCTTCAACGCACGTGATCGTACAGGAAAGGCGTGATTGTTTTGTCGTGCGCTTCAAATTTTCACAAAGGGTGAAAGGTTTTGCTTACGAAAAAGAAAGTGGAGTGATTCGTTGGATTCGTGATCGTTGGAGTGATTCTGCGTTCCGAGGAATATTTTGTTAGCCCATTTATTTCTGGTATTCTGAACACTTCGAACACGTCGTGATTGTTTACCGATTGGTTTCATTTACATTGTGTTGAAATTTGAATTCTGATTATAACATTCCTTAAAAACATTGCTTGATATGATTGAAAAATATTGATTTGCATTTATTTACTAAATAAGAATTTATAACCTTCGGTAAATTTAATTAAAATAGCTTCGTTGTAATGCTCTTCTCAATTTTTTTTCTAGTTTGTTTCAAGTTTTTTAAATTTTTATTTCTGTTTTCTTTTTTCTATCTTTTTTATAACTGTCGTGTCGTGCTGAATTCATAAGGAAAGAAGAATATTGTTAAAATAAAATCACAAAAAATTATACATTGAAATAAATTAAAATCATTCCTCAGTTTTAATAATTTTTTGGCAAAAAGATATAAAGCAAAATGATTAAGACCAACATAAATGAGTTTGAAATACTCTTTCTTCTTTGGTTTAAAAAATGGCATAACTACATGTTTTGGTTGAAAAGAATGGATAGCTTAAATAGATTTTTTCGTTGTTCAAGAGAAATTTAGCAAGGAAATTGAAAAATCAAGTTAAGCATCATCTTTACAAAAAGGTAAATGTAAAAATAATGTAAAAAGATAAATGTCTGTAATGTAAAAAGGTAAATATAAAAAATATATTAAATATTTGCAAATATTTTCGTCATGTTATCAGCCAAGTAATAGAACTTGTGGTATAGGGAGGAAAGGTTTTTTTTAAATGGAATTACAGAACGAACAAATGTGTTTTATTATCTGTTTTCAGTTGGATTTTATGATGTTATTGAACTCTTTTTGTACACTGTTTCTCGCAAAAGAATTTCTCATCACAGCAAAACGTTAAGTTATAATTAGAACTGACCTTCCACCTTTCGGTTCGGCTTTCATTTTTTACTTACTGTATCGAATTCTAAAATTGCTTTCCACCGCGCACGGGCGTACGTGCTCCCAGGCTTGACCTTACCCTTCACCGAGAACACTTTTCACAGGCGTGAAAACAGCCAGTGGGGTGGGGGAAAAAAAATGCCATAAAACCAGCTCCGTTCCTTCCGATCCGGTAATTGCGTCGCGTTCGCGTTCGGTTTCGGGACGCAAAGAATGCGCCCGAAAATGGAAAAAAAAGTGAACTACAAAGCGCTGTAGTATTTACTTTCGGGGCAAAATAAACCGGAATGGCCGCGCTGCACTCTTCCCAGCGCCCGGTGGAAAACACACACACACAAAAAATGCAAGCTTCCTTTCTCCACGGGCGAGCGTTTCGTGAAACGTAACGTTCCCGGAGGCGTCAGTGCGAAGTGAAAACTAAACGACTTCTAAGCGTCATAAATCTCGCCTTGATTTATGACCCCGTTCGGAAACGGTCGGTGCAGTTGCATTTGCCGAGTCCGTCGCGTCCGTCGTTGTAGTTGCGAGATAAAATCGTTCCTCCCCGGCACCGGGGAGCCGCAGCCAGGATGGGACTGGGACTGGATTGGACTGGTGAGTGTGTTGCTCCTGACTGAAATTAGAGCAAACACACCATAACCGTCCGCCGCAGCCGTAAAACAGCCGAAAACATAATCGTTTCGGCCTCGGTGCACCAAAGCAGGCCGGCACCGAGCGGAATGCTTCCGTTTTGTCCGTGCGAAATGATACGGGGCGTTCCATAATTTATACGCCAGCCGATCGGCGGCGAATGCCCCGGGGGGAAGTGCGAAGAAGACGATGAAGCAATCCGAAAGGTCCGAAAGTAAGGCAAGCACCGGTTTACGCATATTTAATCACGAACATTTTTGCTCCTCACATGACTGACCCGCTACATAATAAGCGATTTCTTATAAATATAAATCACCGTCATCAGCCGTGTTTATTTTTCCAACGGTTGTATATTATCGATGCAGATTTTTGGTGAGTGTTTTTTTTTGGTAAAACAACCCCCATTCGGTGCTCAAGGTATTGATTTTTTTTCCTCCGCCCCGTTTATCAGCGTGCGGATGTGAGTGAATCAAATGTCTGACATTCGCGCCGAAAGCACAATTATGATCAACCGGGTGTTCTTTATTCAGGCGGTGTAGATCGCGCGGAAAAGGGCTGTGCGGTAGAATTGCTTTCAACTCGGAGGCCCGTGAAAATTTTCGGAAAGAAAGATAATCACAGGGTTTTGAACAACGTTTTACAGTAGACAATAGTAGTTTTTCTTGTAAGTAATATGTTTTTCAATAAATCTTGAAAAAAATTTTAATGTCAACCTAGCATCAAGAACCCGGCGATGAAATACTTATTTAAAAAGCATTTTTTCTGTAAGTTCTGCCAATGCAACACATTTGTGTTTATTATAATTGAGCATTATTCCTTCAAAATTTTAAAAATGAAGAATTATATTAATAAACAATGAATGAACAATTATTTAAAAACTGAGTAAAATGAAATGAATTTATAAACATTATTGAAAAATGAAATGTATTTATAAAAATTCTCTTTTCCTGTAGAGGAATCCAAAAACGGCGTGTATTATGAAATGCTCAAAATCGATGCGAAGGCATTAGTGATTACGTTAGCAACTTGATACGTTGGCATTAAAAAAAATGTAATTTTTGATAATCTATGGCTTATTAAATTCAAATTGTTTTTGTGGAACAGTAAAAAAGTCACGTCTTTTTGAAGAAAAGTGAAATACTGTTAGACAAGAGCCATCAAATACAGGAAAAGCAAAGCAAACAAACGTTGGCTGCTGTACGAGATTTTAATACAATGTTTCGATGATTTTTCGCCAAAACCAATCTGCCAGTGGGAGGTTTTTTTCAAATCCGCTAATGAGCTAATCAAAATTCCACACACACACACACACACACCGAAAAAAGATGGGATTTCTTTCGTTAATAACAAAACACAAAGCTAATCAACAATCCAAAGAGGGGGAAAAAACGTTAGATTTCGCTGGGAAAAAAAAACGAAACGAAAAAACAGAAACATCCCGCGCCGATTCTAATTACAAACCCAGCGCTAGCTAAATAAAGCCATTTGCGAACTTCCATCCGGCGGCCGGAACGGAACGAACTAGACGTCTAGCCCGACGGGAAGACCTCCTACATTGTGTTACCCTTTTTTCCGGTATTTCGGTGTGTTCTCCAGACGCCGGTCATTATCCGAAATGGTGGAGGAAATTATGATCATTTTTTTTTTCAGCGCTGCTCGGACTGGGGTGCTTAGGAGAGATGAAAGATGGGGCAGCCTTAAATGGTCCGAAATCGTGCACGGGATATTTGTTTTGCGGCAAGGTTTGATGAGAAAGTCCTTTGGAATCGTTTCAGTTTATTTCCTCAAATTCGGTTCCAAAAGTCTTGACTTGTTGAAACACGTAAAAGCTGTAAAAGTCATGCCAGCTGAGAGCGGAATCCTTCCTTTAGGGGGCGGAAATGCACATCCTACATCCCGAAAGGCCACTCCTCTGGAAGAGTATCATTATCCTGCCACGTCCAAAAAAAGATGAGTTAAAAAGTTCCCAAAAATCCAGAATAATCTTCGCCTCCAGCAACGCAGCACTGGATGTGCTTCCCTTCATGAATTCGTGTCGGTGAGCCGCCGCTTGTTATTACATTTAATTCGTATTTGCATTAATGCCGCCCGTTTCGACCCTTCCGTGTTCGATAGATGGCTCGCGGCACGAGGGTTACCATTTTTTTTTTTCGTCAAGAAGGGCCAAGAATTTTGACCGTAGTCAAGAAGAAATAAATTTTTGTCTCGATTACACACATATCATCATTGACTCCCGATCGATCGACCGGCGACCGGTCGTGCGGAACGAATGACTTCATCCGATCCAACCCGAGGGCTCCTGGGTACATGTAAAAACATCGATTCAAAAGTGGCCGAACTCGTTTACTTATCGGTTCTCGCTATCGGGGAAAAAAGGAGCGAGCAGAAACAAACCGGAGCAAAACGAAAAAAGGACACCCCCTTACGTGGTAAGGTATAATTTAAAAAATCGACAGTTTGTTTAAATTAAAACACGCTTGTTGCAAACAAACAAACACGAAAAAGGCGTCACGCGCGGTATGAAATATGATTTTCAATATTTCATGCACGGACGCACCTGCTTGAATGTCTTAATTAATGGCCGGATGTCAGCACCGTCCAAACAAGGCGGCTGTTCGATTGTAATGAAAACATCGACACTCCTGTTCTGGAAAACTTCCGAACCGTTTGCAGCGCAGAAAAAAGGAAACACAAAAAAAAACTCCTCGTTTCCCATTGGAATAAGTAATTTCTAATCACTCGCTCGTGATGATATTGTTTTGGGGCCGCCGAGTGGGTAAAGGCAAGAAAATGAAATAAAACAAAACAAAGGTTTTTCGTTTCTTTATGCGCGTGACCTTTTTTTTCGCGCACTAACCGAAAGCCCATCATCTCATCAAGAGAAGTTTTTTTTCTGCCACTTTCAACTCCGGTTCGCCTCTCGATGGTTTGATTCAGTTGTCAACTTTTGGCCCGTTTTTCCATCGGCTGGTTTGGGTCGCGAGCGGGCGCTTCCGTTTGCTCGTTTTCACGTTCCCAGTTCGATCGGGCAAACTTTTCCGATCGATCGGAGTCCTTTCCCCGCGAGCGAGCGGGTAATATTTCCTGCGTGCGACTTCTTCCAGCGTCCCTGCCCTTGACATCAGTCGGTAAAGCATCCTGTCCGGAGTGCTCCTATCGCCGCTGGTCACACTGATGTGATGTTTATCGGACATTTATTAGGTTATCGTAGTTGTCGTAAGAGCGAGTTGAGATTTCCGCCGTGTCGTTCGGGCAAGTCGAAACTTTTGCTACCGCCTTCTCGCAGGAAATGGAATGCAGTGTGGAAGTTTCATTCCTCTTTTTTTTCGGGAACTGAAAGACATCTTCCATCACAACTCTTTGACGGTGGTTACCGGGGTTGTAAAAGTTTTTTTTTCGCTCTCCCTTCTAGTTGAGTCCTTTCACCTATCGACATTGAGATTTCGGTGGTCGTTTGCGACCATTACGTTGACGCACGGAAAACACGCGGACAGACAGAGAATACTGTCGTGGTGCCAGAAAGAATGCAGTTGTGATTCAAGTTTCTTTGGCAATCGTTGAAAGCTCGTTTGCGGTGGAGATTGCGTAACGTTCGCTTTTGGATGTTGAGAAACAGATCCAGGGGACGGAGTTAACGTTTTTCAAGTTAATGAAACATAATACGATGAAATAAGGCACCTTTGGTAAAAGCGAACAGTGTTGGGATCAAAATGCAATTGAAATGCTAGTTTTGCAAAAAAACGCTTATAAAATGGCTAATTAAAGCATAATAGAGCATCAAAGAGTATTACGTTGCATACTTTCAGGCGCATGTTTGTTTGGTAAGCTAAAATTAACTTTTTTAACTTTAGATTTTTTAAATTTAAATGTAATTTATATTCTTTTCTTTAAACAAACATGATTATTGTGATAATAATACA
>JXWZ01006311.1:0-12396 GCA_000956215.1 Anopheles farauti No. 4 | reverse complement strand
TCTCTCTCTCTATCTCTCTCTCTTTCTTTCTTTCTCACTTACACACACACACACATACAGATACATAGCTCGATCACGATCATGCAAAACTTGTGGTTACAACACAACAATTGTTGCGAATGTACGTTTATATGATTAACTAATTCGCTTCTCTTTGTTTCATCTTGTACAAGGGCAACGGGTTTTTAACTCATCAAAAATGATTAATTGCTATGCGGTTGTGGGTGTATGTGTGTGTGTGCGTGTGTGTATTCTGTTTTATCTACTGCACGATGTGTGGTTTTTACACAAATTTCTTTTTTACGATTCCGAGAAATGCCTCACGCTTCTCTTGTTGTTCTCACACTCGTTCCGGTTCTGGTTATATCCACTTTGTTTGGGATGCATTAATGTATAGAGCATGTGTTTCCTCTGCACTTTTATAATTATTATCAATTATTATTATCAATTACACATTAATTCTCTTGTTTTCATAATTCACACTCCCGCGCCTACCACTGCATGTGTGTTTGTGAAGGTGTCTACGAGGATGTCTGTGTGTGTTTATGTTTATTTTTTAATGTTTGTGTTCGAAAACTGGTGTTTCTGGGAAAAGTTAGGACATTGATACTCCCCTCCTTACTATTGACAAACTACCACATATTTCGTCCGTCCCAGATGGGCGCAGCGAGTGTTTGTATGTTTATGTCAGTGTGTGTATTTGTGTTTGTTTGTGTGTATGTGCACGTGTTTGTGTGAATGTAGGTTAGTTAGTAGTATGTTTTATAGCATTATCCTCTTGTCTACGCCTAATTTATTCTAAATTTTCGTACACAATGTATTTCATCTCTCTCGAACCCCTCTCCTTCCTCTCCCTCTTTGTCAAAGACAAAAAGCCGAATTAAACAGTAAAAAATAAAATCCTTTCTTATTTATCCTCCGTTACATACTAGGGTGCTTGCTTTTTCCTTATCTTCTTTTTTCGCTTTTTCAAATCTGTGCTTTATTTATATGTATGTAGAATTACATTTCACATCTCGCGTTTGTCAAATAAAAGAAAAAATATACTGTTACACACCTTATTCACCCTCCACACCACACGTTTACCTGCCTGTTGCTTACTGCTACCTCTATTTCTTCTTCCAATGATGCTAGCTTATGCTGCTTCATTTGTTGGTTGTTGATTAATTGTGTGTTTTGAAATTTCGTTCTGTTTTGCGCTACCCAACCTGCATACGCTGCCTCGCACAGTGTTTGTTGACCGAAGAGTTCATCAAATATTTCTTATAGTTCTGATGCATCTTTTCTACAGCTCATAAAAAAATGGAAAGAGTTACTCACTGTCCCTCGTGTTCACTTATTTTGTTTTACATACATATATATATATACACCCATAACAGCAGTTGTTGATGGACGACCTTTCTCTTGATCATGGGTGGCTATGTAAATTCTTCTCTTGCTTTATACGCTTGAGCCTGCTGTTGTGTGAACATGAGAGCGATCTCAAAGTGAAGTTTCCTAACGTTTTTGTATTATTTTTTTTCAGCGCCCGGGGTGTGTGTGTGTGAATTGTTACAATTATAAAGGTAGTAGCAGCATATATAATATTACTTTCTTTATGATAAAAACTAGTGTACTTCTGATGGTTCCGGCTTAACCGAATGATGATTACTTGGATCTGGGGCACTAAGAGGCTGTTGTAGTTGTAGTTGTTGGTATAGTGCGGGGTGGTGGATTTGAGTGTTTCGGCGCGCGCAGAGGTAGTACGTAGTAACAGTAGAGTAGGTAGTAGTAGATCGAATCGCAGCGAAAAATGGATGCGGATGCGGAAAAAGAGGATAAATGGATAGAGAACGTACCGATTAGTAAAGTGTTAAGGCGTATGAAAACACAAGAAAAAGACTTTTGTGTACAAACAACAACCAGAATTCTGAATTCTTCCGTTCACCACAACAGCACACCGACCACCTGCCCCTCTCTCACTGTACGTTTGCTTTGTTACAGATGGGAATGTTGGAGTGTAGCAGAAAATTTGGACGCGGAGAAAAGGGGGAATAGAGATGATAAGTTGAAACATTTTGGCGTTTGTAATGTACTGAATGTAAGAAATAACAAAAGTAATATAATATGTTATTGATTTAAGTTTGACTGTATCAGACATAAGCATAAGCAACACATTCATGTGCAAGAAGAAACCAATCCTACCACGCGCATGATCATTCTACTATTGATAAATGTGCTAATTATCCAATAAAATGCACTGCATAAATATATTTCAAGGATAAGGCTGAATGATCTGATACGAAAGCTTGCCCGTAGAAGCAATCGGATCTGGTAAGCTCCATTCGATCTAGGAGATGAAAGCTTTAATGAAACTATATTTAACCCTTTACGAACACCGTGTTCTCCTAATGAACTTTGATAACGCTTTATTTGCGCTATAAAACGAACCTACACGAACACGATACTTTATATCATCCACAAAGTATGCAATCCACACGACACGAGAATAAATGCTTTTATTCGAAAAGGTACGGGTACATTTTTTGTTTTATAAACTGCCATAACATGTATAGAATGAAAACGATCGACAAATCCTACTCCTGATTAAAACCTGTGCCTAAAGTGTTCGACACCTTCTGCAGCAGTAACAACAGGATGGCATGATAGTGTGATGGTGGTGGTATTGGTGGCGACAGTTGTGGTTACAGAGAGAGGGAGAGAGAGAGAGAGAGAGAGAGAGAAAAATAGATTAAGAGTGTTAGGGAGAACTAGAGTTCGGTTGTTGTTGCAGCTGTTATAGTAGAGAGTTGTAGCGGAGAAGGAGGAGGTTGTTGTTGTTATATAATACCTTGTGGTGGTGGCGCTGTAACAGCGGAAACAGGCGGTATTACGGCAACGGGCGGTGGCGGTGGACCGCCGCCGCTGGGTGGCGCATGCGATCCTGCACTGTGTGGTGCCTCGAGCGGTGTTGTACTATGGGCTTGCTGTAATCCACCTGAATAATAGCCGCCATTTATACCAGCTATAAGTTTTTTTCTTGATTTGTAAATTATTATTTCACTTTTTCTGCGTATATGAGGTTTTTTCGGTTTTGTTTTGTAATTGTTGTAATGTTATATTACGATTAAATATACTATATAGAGAGCAGGTTTGTGTGTGCGTGTGTGTGTTGTTTGAATCTGTCTTACTATACACAACTATACACAATTGAGGAGTCTGTTTTGGTGTAGAGAGAAATTAAAAGCATGACACAGTGAGAGGACAACGGCGTCCCGGAAGAAGGGTATTGGTAGTGGTAGTACTAGTAATAGTAATAGTAATAGTAATAGTAATGGTAGTAGTAATATTGGTAGTAACAGTAGTAGTAGTAGTAGTAGTAGTAGTAGTAGTAGTAGTAGTAGTAGTAGTTTTATTTAACGGTATTTCTTCATTTCGTTTTGATAATCATCGTTTAACATATGGTATATGAGGGGGGATGATTGGCTTTGTTTAGAATCGGTTTTGCTTGTGGTGGTGATTGTTGCTATGTTGTGAAATTGGTGTGGTGGTGTGGTTGTGGTAAGGTTACTGGTATCACCGAAAAAAGTTCGAAATTGATAGCATGACAACGAAGAAGATCCCTCTCTATTCTACGGTAGCGTTGTTTTAGGTGAACGTGCGCATTACATTGGGTACAGTTGGCACGAGTTTCATACCATACTGCACACAGTAGTCGTTTGAGCTTAACGCTTAAAAAAGAGGACTTAAAAATTTGCACAGTTTGCAAAATTTTTTGCACAGACAAAATACATTGGTTATGTAGAAGTTTGTAATTTAGATTCTAATTTAGTTCCAGTTTGTTTTTTTGTAATGAACAGAAGTATGTATGTATGTGTCAGTGCTTTGGTTGGGGTGGATTACAGCAACAGTAATCAAAGCTTTAGAATTTTCGTCGATTGCATCAAGTAGGATAGTTTCAGGATGTGTCTGTGTGTTTATAGGTGAATGTATGTGTAAGCCTACACGTGTTTTGTACGTGTTGTATTCGATTTTCCAAATCATAGTAGTATCAACTGCAGTGATCGAGACAGACAGATAAAGAGAAAGAGAGGGGGAGAAAGAGAAAAGGAGGGAGGAAGGGTGCCAGAGAGAAAATGTGTAGTGATGTGTGTACGCGTATTATATGTGTATGTGTGTGTGTGTGTGTGTGTTGTATCGGAATGTAAAGACAGCGTAACGACGACAACGACAACAAACAGAAAACAGCAAACAACAAATCGGATAGCCTGTGACTACTAACCTTCTGAGTATCCGCCGGCACCACCGCCCGTCGACGAACGCAGGAAGTACTCCTTGTTCACACAGTTCCGGAGACACTCCGGTATATTGCCAATGATTGCCCGCCGGATTTCGCTGGCCGCCATCTCGCGCAGTTCCGTCGTGGCCGCTTCGCTGTAGAAGGCAGCGTGTGGCGTGCAGAGCAGGTTTGGGGCATCTTTCAGGGCACCCTGTGTTTCCATGCGAACGTTCGTTCAACCGTCGTCGTTTTCAACAGTACAGCGGAGCACATACAAAGGGAGGGTGGAAAGCAATGGGAAGAAACCAAACAACCACACATTAATAAAGCGTCCGGTGGATCATACGCTGGTGCACAATCCGGCACCATCTTTTCCAAAGTGTCCGAAAGTCAGCAGCGTATGTTTGATATTGCGTTCGCTACTACTTTTATCCTTTCCATGTTCGGGATGCATCGAAGAATGCGAATGCGGTATTTATAATAACATGTACTGTGAGATGTGTTGTGTGCATCTCAGCAAGTTTGTGATCTCTTCGTTCGTTCGATGGGCATACGTTCGTTCGAGGAACCCATCACATGAAAAGGAGTTTGTTGTTGTGGTTAGTACGCAAATGAGAAATGATGCCCTAGCCTGAATCGGGTTAGTTTTACTAAAGCGCGTTTGTGTGTCTTTGTTGTTGTTTTTGATTAAAGTTTTTTTTTTATAACAACTTTAGAGTAGCATTTATGTACTATACTTAGCTCATTGGCACGAAAATACGATTCCGTTATAATACCAAACGACAACTATAAAGCGTGTGTCGTGCTTATTGCACATGTTTGGGCATACAACTCAAATTTATACCAACAATTATGCATTCTGGATTACTAATACACATAGGCTTTACTTTGTAATGTAATGCAGTCTCTAAACGTACCACGATTTCAAACCGATTTTGCGAAAAAGCTAAATTTAATACAATTAAAAAATTGTTAATGTAAAACCGGAATGAAATTGTCAACTATTGTACAAACAACACGCACCTTTTGGCGAGGGGCGCGATAACCAAATTATCAAACTAGTCTTTTATTAAGCCAAATCACGAATGAACAAGAACTATCGGTCCTGAATGTTTTACGAGCATAGCATTACAAAGGTGGCATGATCGAAATATTCTTAACAAACTGGGCTAGTTTACATGCAGAAAGCATCGATAAAATCGCTATACGCCTAGAGATTTGCATAATGGATTATTCCCGCTAACATGAAGGGATTGATTAACGAGCGTACATAAGTGTTACGAATTTGGCTAGATAGGTGAAATGCCACACCAAAACTGCTCACATCCGTCCGCCTTAAGCCGTTCTTAATGCAATAATAGTGGATTTTAACCTGCGCAACTGAACAATTCAATTCAGTACGTAATCCGAATGATCAGTCACGGTGTATGAGTGATAAATGAGAACAAGCGAGTTTCAACAACAGATGAATGAACTAACAAAAACAATAGCATCAACACAAACGGTATATAAGGGAAAAAGATAGTATAAGTAGTAGAATAAACCTGAAATACATTGTATGGCTCATTCTCATGAACGTCTAGTGCTGCCGCCCGGATACGGCCCTGCTTCAGTGCGACGGCAAGGGCCTCATCGTCCACCAGACCACCGCGTGCCGTATTTACCAGGAACGCACCGGGTCTCATCTAAAAAAAAAAGAAAAACACAAAATAATACATTAAGTAATGGGGCTCCAATTAGTCGGCAGCAACGGCACTTGTGTTGCGCTGCATTCACTCGATAGCCTTACCTGTTTAATCGTAAACTCATTGATAAGGTGATGATTATGTTCATTTAATGTACAGTGCAGCGATACGCAATCGGAGTGGAACAGCAGCTCCTGCAGGGTGTAGACGCGGTTGAGTCCGAGCGATTTCTCGATCCCATCCGGCAGGTAAGGATCGTAGAAGCTAACGTTGAAGCCAAATACTTTTGCCCGTAGCGCGACCGCACTGCCGATGCGTCCCAGTCCGACCAGGCCTAGTGTATCGCCGCGTATTCTGGCACATCCCTGGATTGTGCGTGTGTTTGTGAGATCGAGAGTAACGAAAGAATTTCATTAGTAAATATTAATCGTTGTCGGGTGGCGATAAGACACACTCACCTGTGCTGCATCTCGGACCTGTTCCGGGCCGGTAAATTTCTTGCCTTCTCGCACCATGTTCGCCAGCCAGTAGGTTCGCCGGTAGAGGTTCAGGATCAAGCACATGGTCGTGTCGGCGACCTCCTCAACGCCGTATCCGGGCACGTTGCAGACGGCAATGCCAAGCTCGCCAGCCGCCTTCACGTCGATGTTATCGACACCGCTGCCGATCCGGACGATTATCCGGAGGGCTTTGAACTTTTCCAGATCCTCCTTCGTCAGAATGATTGTGTGCCACATCAGTGCGCCCACCGCTTCGTTTAATACCTACGGGAAGAAAGATACCAGAGAGTGTTAGCCAGTTGTTGTTTATCACTGCTTCCACAACCTCTCCCACAATACTCACTTTTTCATGAATCTCTGATGTGCTCTGTGCATCGCAGAACGCAACCGTCGCCACGTCCTTCAGTATCGGCATCTCGATCGAACAGTCGCGCCCATCGAGCAGGGCTACCAGTGGCCGCGACTGCATCGGTCCGTTCGAGATCGGCCCGCGGACGTCACCCAGACGTGATCGTTTCGGCATCATTGTTGTTCCAATCACCACTCCTCCACCCGGGCCAGACGCAGTTCGCGGCTCGGATTATGTGTTCCCGCTTACTGCTTCACACCACCCTGCACACACCGTCACCACACAATCACACACACTCACACACAACAATCGTGTTCCCGTGCAAAAACCTTCACCAACTGCGCCAACACACCTCACTTGTTGTATATTTATGGAGGATTGAATATTCTGCACAATCTTTATATACTTCCACCAAGACTTCCGAAATCCAAGTAGTTCTTGATGTTCTCAATTCATCAATCGGTTAGACAGGCTGTTGCGGGATTTTTTGTATTTTGTGTCCTTAGATAATCCTGCACTCTCACCTACACTGCCGCTCACACTCGCCGCATACACACACACGCACGCACTCACACGCACTTATTGCTGGTTTTATAATGCTTTACCCCCACTGACCGATCATACATCCGCAGTAGTAGTCCTCGTATCTGCTGGTACGATGGGGTTCGTTTTGGACGAATCGTCAACTGAAACACCAAAAACATTTGCTGATTCAACTACATGAAAGAAGAAAATTTTAGTCATTTTAACATATTGCGAAAGATCGAAAGGAAAGAAAAGGAAACATTCACACAGATAAAAGTAAGTAGTAGTAATACGGCTAACAGAAACCAGTACAATAAACATCACAAAAATTGTTAAAAACATAAGGAAACGTGGTGTTGGCACATGTTTATACGAAGATCCTCCACTATTGTGCCGTGTGTTGTTTGTTGCCGACACATCCACATTCTGAGCGATCTGAAATAAAAGCAATTCATAAAAAAATATTATTAGTAATTGTGTACATCGACTGGTAGGGTAAATGGGCCGCGAAAAATAAAATGCAAAGAAAAATAAAGCACCAACTTAATCACTAACTTTTCTCATTTGACCACTTTCCTGCGTTCTTGTGTCCCGCGGAGGAGAAGATATCGGAACGGACGGAAGGGTCACAATAAGGTGGCTATCACGATCGGAAGTTTGAAAGTTTGTTTCTTTTCTGCTGCATACTTCGTCGGCCCAGTTTGCTTTTCCATGCCAAGATTTTGTTTATTGCTCTCCCACTCGTTCACTCGCTCTCTCTCTCTATCTCTCTCTTACTCGCGCTCTCTCAATTCTTTTTAAAAATTGTTTTTCATCGACTATCTTCCATGATCTCTTCATCTCAGGGTACTTGATGAAAACAGAATCGAAAAGGCTTTATGCGGATTGAAGTGAGTCTGATAAAGCTACTCAAAGCTAACGCAACTAACAGACACATACAGGTTGAGATGATTCAGTATTTCTATACAATAATTTCCTCTAAAGGTCACACAAAACGATGCGGCAACCACGGTTTTGCATGCTGCATACAGCAGTCTCAATCCTGGCGATATTTATAATATGAAGAAAAAATCGCAAGGACTATGATGCGGTACAGTAGTAACAACTCCGCTTCTCTTCGACAGGGTGTTGAATCATAAAGGGGAATATGTTTTGTTCATTGACATAGCGATCTCCACCCACGGGGAGTGAGGAAAGGCAGCCCCGCGTCGGTAGACCACCCGCGTTGGGGGGATGGTACAATAAAGCGAAAAGTTTTAATTAAAATGTAATTAATTTACAAGCTTCTGGTGGTTCTTTGGGGGACCGTGTTGGCCAAACAGCACACGAAGGCAAGAATCAAACCCGCACCACCACCACTCCTCCTCCTCCTGTGTGTATTTGTAAAAAGGGGAAAAGGAGCTACGGGAGAAGATAGAACTGCCATCTCACCATACTACTAAGGACGTTTCAGTGTAAGGATACGGAGAGCATGTGACATGTTGCTTTCTCTTTCTCTCTTTCTCTATCTCTCTCTATCTTTCTCTATCTCTCTCTATCTCTCGCTCTCTCGCTCTTCCTTTCCCACCATCACACGCGGTTTGCGAAAGAAGCAAATCTGTGTCCGGGAATGGTGCTAAACACAGTAAAGCGCAAGCAAACACACAACCAGAAGATCAGAGAAGGCGGTGGCGCTGGAAGTTTGTTACTATACAGTTAATAAAATTGAAAAACGGCACCAACAGAAGCGACCCCGGTACACGATGTGTTGCGTGGTGGTGGTGGTGGTGGTGGTGGTGAAGCGAACGGAGATTTTCGCTTCCGACGCCCTTCCCTCAACCACGAGAGGTACCACCCACCAGCGTAAAGTTCGATGAAGCGAGTTATTCGGTCAAGTGGAAAAGTTTGGTGCAAAACAAAACCCAAACAGGGCGAGTAGTAGCGGGACGAAACATCACAATAACGAGAAGACAAACTCTCCGCACTTTTTGCAGAGAGCATGGTTTCGGCGGAAAAACTAAGTTTAATATTAATTAATTTCGCTTTTCATCTTACCGCAGTAACGGGAAAAACGCAGCAAGTTCTGGGGATGATAGGCGCTTGCGTATTTGCTGTAATAATTAGTGAAATGGATCGAGACCTTTGAAGTGATCATTTGCGATTAAGCGTCTCACTGGGAGACTGGATTTGCCGTTTCCGTACTACATGTAACATTAAATCTTAAAGTGAATTTGAAATATTGTTTTTACCTGTAGATGTAAAAGACAACTACAATAATTTAAAAAATCTTTCCAGAACAACGCATCTATCGGTTTAACTTAACAATACTTTTGTGTCATCGCTTGGAAGAACATAAATTCCGCTGTATCATCGCTTGAGGAAAGTCAAGAGAAAATGCTTGAAATCTTAAAGCTGAAATACATTTCTCAGTACCCAAGATCGAACAGCCCTCCGGATGATGATAAAAGCGGTTGGTTTCCTGAATGCAGCAAATACGTGAGTTGAGTGGGTGGTGGGCACGCGGAAGGATATGCCACTCTCGAATAGAAACCCATTTTCCAACCGACTCTCCCTTTCCGTGTGATTGTGTGTGTTTGTGTGAGCGAGACCACCATCGCACCGAAGCGAACCGACCGAGCCAAGTTTTCCCATCTTTAAGCCCACCACACTACACCGCCACCGGTATGCGGACCGACGACTTTAAGAGTTCAAGGAAAGAAAATGTTCTTCCCTAGTGCTGCATTTAAAGGGATCGCGTGGCGTTTGTGTCTTGTCGTTTTCTTTCATGGAATAAAAATGGATGGGTCGCTATCTGCAGTAAAAGTAGCTATGGAAACAAGCTACTTCGGAGAACGGATAAATTTGGCGTAAATAGTTCGTGCTCGTGTTGGGCTCTGTGATGTGATAACCATCGCTACACATTTGGTCTGGATTTTCCTACAAAACATCACACCAAAAGGTTTCTTTTTCATCCCTGTTTCTTCTCTCTGTTTCTCTCCATAGCAACACCGCGAAAAAGACAGTAGCTGTGCGGAAAATAGAGTAGAATTTTATTCGTGTTCGTATCGCGCTTCAAAAGCAACGGAATGAGTTTTGTTGCGAATAAGAAAAATACAAAAGTACAGCGTGGCTTCGCAAGAATGTGCCCGGCATTCAGGCTATGCAAATGGAACAGGAAATGAAATTAGACGAACGTGGAAAACACATATTTTGCAGAAAGAATGTTGTGTGTGTTTTGCTTAACTGAACGTACAAACTTAACAAATGTCCTATAAACAAAAAAACTATAACATACTTAAAGCAGAATTTGGCATCCTCCCTATACTTTAGAATTATCCGGAAATCAAACACCTTTCCATACATGCTCTAATAAAGTTTTCACTGCTTGAAGGTATTGTAAAAAAATGTTCAAAAACGACCCCCCAACGACACGCAAAAGTTCCTGATTGCGCCATTTAGAAGGAAAAAGAACGGTTGTGGACTGGGGCAGAGGTTGTGGATTTTCCCAATCCTCTATTACAGGGAAAAGAGTTAAACTGGACCGGCGGCTGGCAAGCGTCATCGTCTGCCTGGCGTCACACAGCCTACCGGAAAATGCAATAGCACGCACACACACCATCACCACCATCATGACGAAAAAGCAGTGTTGCCAGGATTGCTTTTACCAAATCGAAGCGTGCGCGTTTCGAACGAGCTATTTCGGAGGAAAATTTTCCAACCTCAGATTCCTCTGGAAGATGGAGCGAGACGGAATGTATCCAAATATGGTCGAGCGATATATGTGTGTGTACGTGTACTCCCCACAGCCGGCATTGGAATATTGCTTCATTCTTGTTCCCTCACCAAACACAAAACACGGTTCAACTTTATGGCGATGATGCCGCCGCCTTCGATAACATTTTCCCCTGCCACAGTTTTGCTCCCGGGTGGCGTGCGGCTGCGTTAGCGATAACTTTCCTGGAACTTTTCGTTCTATCTTATTCGCTCACCATGGCAAACACACACACATACACATACACGCATGGCCGGTAGAAGTTAGAAACACAAATTTCCAACTTTAACTAATACTTTCATAGACACACACACATTCACACGCACGCGTACGTGCACGGTCACGATGCCGGGCGAGGAAAGTTAAAGGAAAGTAACTTTTCGGCATCGGCTTCAATTGACCTCGGGAGGAGATGCCGTTACCGGCTCTCCTCTCCCCTTCATCCTCCCTCCCTCGATAGATGAAAAAACACTCCCGAAAGCCTCGGCGCGGGGAAAACTTTTGCCAGGATCGTCGACCAAAGGCAAAAGTTTGATGGAAAATTTCACGCACCGCGTTTTGCCTGCTCCTTTGCTCTTCTGTCCTCCTTTCCTCCTTCTAACCAAGCCGATTCGGTCGGGAAAAACTTACGGATGGGATTTGTGCGTGGAAGTTTCGTAGGCAAAACTTGCAGCGGTGTATTGTGATCCACCTCCCACGGTAACAAAAAGCCGCCTACTATGCAGACTTTATGGAACAACTTTTCCTGTTAGGCTATCTCTTTTTCTCCAGCAAAGAACCCTACCCCCCCCCTCCCACCTTCCCCTCGACCCGTTGCACTGGGTGTTAATCGGTCGCATCCCTTCTCCTTCCCGACCACTACTACCTTTTGGGAGGGTGAGGAGGTGCAAAACTTGACTTTCCAACCATCGCAACATGGCTCTATCCTAAAGAAAACATCTCGTTAGGCCGGTAGGTGATGGCGGCGGCGGTGGCGACGGCAGCACCGGCTAAAGTGCAGGGAAAAGTTTGCAAACTTCCGTCAACCAACTTTTCGTTGAGCCACGCCACGATACGCGGGGGGGTGGGGGGAGGGAAAACCCTTCATTTAAATTGTGTGTATGTGCGAATGTGTCTGTACCGTCGTACTACGTAACATAGCAAGGTTTAAGTCCCGAGTAGAAAACTTTCCATCGCGCGCAAAAGTTTTCTTCGATGGAAAACTTCCGCAAAATTCCGCGCGCCACGAAAGATAGTGCAACAACAAATTGCTCGATCCCATCGATCGAGCGCGAGATACAGATAGAAAGAGAGAGAGAGAGAGAGAGAGAGAGAGAGAGAGAGAGAGA
>JXWZ01006310.1:0-14150 GCA_000956215.1 Anopheles farauti No. 4 | reverse complement strand
CTCTGTGAAAAATCTCAGTCAAAATCGGCCAAGCTATCGGAGATGTACGCCGAGTTCATACCGGTCGACTACACGGACGTTCGTCACTCGCGAACCGCGTTTAAAAAGCTCATGCGTGCCTGTTTGCCTTCCTGCGACACGAACGAACCGGACCAGACGTTTGCGAAGCTGGTGGAACAGTCGGACTGGTTGCAACAGATACGGGGCCTTCTACAGCTGTCCGGCGCTGTGGTCGATTTGATGGATTTGCAGGAATCCAGTGTAACGCTAGCGCTTGAAGACGGGTGGGACGTAACGGCTCAGATATCGTCGCTGGCACAGTTGTGCCTTGATCCGTACTACCGCACGATCGAAGGCTTCCGCGTGTTGATCGAAAAGGAGTGGCTTGCGTTTGGCCATCGGTTCGGCCACCGGAGCAATCTGAAACCGAACTCAAGCTCCGGTTCACCATTTGCGCCGACGTTCTTGCAGTTCTTGGACGCGGTGCATCAGATACAACTACAGTTTCCACTCGCATTCGAGTTCAACGAGTTTTATCTACGGTTTCTGGCCTACCATCATGTGTCCTGTCGGTTCCGTACGTTTCTGTTCGATTGCGAACTGGAACGGGTGGACTTTGGCATCACGGCGATCGACGATAAGCGGGGATCACTCAATTCGCACCACAAACATGTGGTCGAGGCTCTCACGATTTCCGATGACGATAATCTCATCTATCCCGGCATGGGCGGAGGAAGCGGCGCTATTGGCGGTCCGGGTGGCATTGGATCCGGTAATGGAGGTGGACCGGGTGGAACGTCAGCCGGTGGTGGTGCGGGTGGTGTAGGAGTGATTGGTGGGAGAGGAAACACCAACACACAAAAGTTTGGTCCGTCGCTTTTCGATTACATCGAGCGGCAGCACGCCAAATCGCCCATGTTTTACAACTTCATGTACACACCCGACCCGGAGCGGACAGTGCTGCGACCACAGAGTGCGATTTCGGTGCTGGAGATCTGGTCGTACTATCTGGGCGAAGAACTCGCCCAAGGTCCACCGTACGATCCTGAGCTGGTGGGTAGCGACGGCATGGAAGACGACTGTGATTATATGTACTCCGCAACGGCTGGCTGCGGAGGTGGTGGTGGAGCGGGTAATGCAGGCAGTCTTGGCAGCACCAGTGGCACCGGTGGTGGTCCATCGGGGGCGATGGTGTTACGCCAACCGAGACGACGTGTGGTGACGGTTAACTACGATAGTTTGAGCCGCTACGAGGCGGACGCGTTTACAAAGCTGCTGGATGAACTGAAAACGGCTGAAGCGGAGCGTGGTTTGTTGCCGCAGAAGTGGCGTCAGGTGTGGGATAAACTGGAACCACCACATTCCGATTCGCTAACGCGGCATGCATCCTTCAGCAGTGCGCTGGTGCGGTCTCACGGTAGACTGTTGCACAAAAGGTAAGTGATGATATATTTGAAGAGGTATCGCTTAGCATTGCTAGTCGACTGTGTAAACAACATTTTTCTGAGGCAATGATTAACATAGTTTAATGATTTAGTGGTGGAATAGTGACACTGTTATTACAAAATACAATTATGTGAGTTAAAGCAAATAATTTAATTGCGTACATTCAGATCAACGCTGGAAATCCTTATGCGCGGTCGGCAGGCTGGTTTCCATCAGGAGAACTTTTTGCATCCCCACCGCTTCGAAAAGCACGTCTACTCGGCTCCGGTCAACTGTAACCACTGTGGCAACGTGCTCTGGGGTCCACTACTAAATGGTCTAAGGTGTGTTGATCTCATTTTACTACCGAATCTAGAAGTTTAGTTTTAAACTCTAATTTATGTTTTTATTTTAATTTTACCAGGTGCGTTGATTGCGGTAATACCTATCACGAAAAGTGTGCGGAGTCGGTGCCGAAAAATTGTACCAAATACAAGGCGGTAGAGGGTGGTAACCAGCCGACGCTCGCACGTACACAGGGCGACAACAATAGCGTCACTTCGAGCGTTAATACCACCAACACGAACAGTCAGCACTACTACGAGCAATACGACAGCAAGGTGGCCGACGATCGAACTCACGAAGGGTAAATTTCGGTGCCGTTGGGCATTTTTGGGTGAAAAAAAAAAAAATTCGTTATTAAAGTATGTTTTTCGCTTTTTTGCCATCTAGTTACCTGTACAAACGCGGTGCAATATTGAAGAACTGGAAGCAGCGCTGGTTCGTGCTGGACTCACATAAGCATCAGCTGCGTTACTATGACACGATGGAAGACTGTAGCTGCAAGGGATACATAGGTCAGTGTACATTGAAAGCTTTGTAAGCGCCTTGTTCTCATAGTATCTGACATTATTTTTTTTTCATACGCACAGAATTGGCTGAGGTGCAGTCGGTCGCGCAAGCACCACCACAAACTGCACCGGCTCCTGCCAAAAAGGTTGACGATCGAGCATTTTTCGATGTAAGTACCGAAGTGACACCCTAAAAATGCGTATTAGAGCCGTCTGTGGAAGCGAGTAACGCAAATCTTTCATTTTTTTTTATTTGCAGCTCAAAACAAGCCGTAGAACGTATAATTTCTACGCAAGCGAAGCGTCCAGTGCGCAGGAATGGATCGAGAAAATTCAAGCATGTCTGCAGTGAATAAACTACCGCTACTACCTCCCGTGCTGGTCTGTAATTGACACACCTGCTATCTTTTTGGACAGCTGCGTTCGGGGTCTCGAAATACTAGCTAAACGAAATTATTCTCCAGTAGGAGGGAGCGTGTGGTGAGGGTGTTTAGTACGTAAGCGTTCACCAATTGTTTTGTCCGTTTTAGTCTGTTGTCGTATTTATTTTTGACTAATCTAGATGTCCTCTTGTTGTTACGTTTAGTTTCTCCTCACTCTCTTCCTATCTTACTTCCTCCGTGAGGTTTGCTTTCCGGTGTGTTTATGAACGCCGGAAAAATTGTTGCAGCACCCACCCTTGTCAACCAGGCAGGGTATACAATACCTTCGTTGGCGGAAAATGTAATGCTCAATAAAGCGGAAACGCTTATCTCGGCCACTGGGGGTGATAGCCTTGCATAAAAAAAAACTATCTTAACTAAAAAAACTATGCAATTCGTAAGATGCTCGAACTAAATTTTAGTTTTATTGTGGTTCGAGTTGGTCGAGATCATCGCATTCCTTGCAGTCGGTTGGGATATATTCGGTAGACAGCTAGCCTAGACAGCTTTCGGGGCAGGTAAGCGTCTTCAAAGCGATGCGGGTAATCTCATGCATTCATTTTTATCTTAAACTTAGCGCCTAGAGTATTAACGCTATGTTTCACTCAACTCAAACTAGTATCATCGATATGTTTTTTTATTCCGTTCAAAAAGTACGAGAATCGAGGGTGCATGCCGTTCTCTTCCCTGTTGGATCACTGAAACGCTCAAACGTTTGAACTGGTACGTTTTTTGGCGAGCGCATTGAATTGAATGCAGATGATGTATGAAGTCTGTTGAAAAAGGTTCGCTGCGAAACGTAAGGTCACAAATACTGTTTTCGATTATTTCAATGTGATATGTGATGTAATAATAGTTTTCATGATACTCTAAGCATTAGCAATAGTACGCCTCCAACGGGGTAGAAATAGCGTCTACATGCAATAATCGTAAAGCATTAAGAGAAAAAAGCATTGCAACGTTAGCTGATCAGCCGAGCTGATTGCCGGTTCCATCATTCGGGTAGAAAATTAGGAAACGGGCAGTGAGATGGATATATGCGCCAGGAAATGTTGCTTGACATTGCTATCGCTTGAAATGGTCGTGTTTGCGTTATCAGCGAGGGCGCAAATTATTTTCACGTACCGCAGGCAATCATTCTCAACACACTCGTAGAAGGATACCTCCGGCGGTTGACTCTATTTCATTCTGCGTACCGACGACGTTTCATGCAGTGCCATGCATCGATCTTAGTTGATAGTCGTAGTCCGGGGTTGTTTGAATAACCTTTCCAAAGCTTAAGAACCAACAACTGCCAATAATCGGTAACGCATTGCGTTCAGTTCATCCTGCCTTCAACTCCCATTCCCGGGTGCCGGCGATGAACGAAAAGCACATCCCAATGGATACCTCCAAAGAAAAACTATGTACGAGCGACAAATGGGCTGGCGAATATTCACAGCAACCAGAAAACGGTGTAAAGTAATCGATGATTGTTGGGATTATTGTTATTTTACCGATGCAATGGTCACCAAAAGTGCCCAACACATGCTGTGTTTGTTCGCAATGTTTAGTAGAAGAAATTTGGTTTGGAAAGCTTAATACATTGTAAAGTCCCACACGACCTATTCGCTCGAGCTTTAGTAGTAAGCATACCGACTCATATCAGTTGTTGCTGGAACATTTGCAAGTACGCTGATTTTACTGCAGCATGCAGCAAGACCAACCTGTTATCATAACTTCCCCACCAAAAGCTTTACCATTAGCACAGAAACAGAAAAAATCTAATATTGTTTTCGTTGGCAGTTTGCGTCACACAGTCTATTGTTTAGACAGAAATATATGGAGACGAAACGAAATGAATAAAACACGAAGGCTTGGCGTGCGGACGGCAAAGGTTGACGTTCTCTGCAGTTCACTTTACTAAACAAGTTCAACCCAGCAGTGCGAATACGAATGTATGGGGCTAGGGAATGTTCGTCGCGGTGTAACGTGAAAAAAGCGATGAATTATATAGCATATGTACAAAAACTCCCTAAGTACGTGTAGGTAACGTGTTTTCCTTACGTCCAGCTAGTATAAAGTCAGCTGTGCGAAAAATGGAGAGCGTATGAAAAAGGTCAGGGGCCTTTAAGGATCGTATCAAGTGCATAAATAAATGTATGTTGTATAAAATTGCACCCGAGTGAAGCTTGTTTCTATCCGAAAAACAGTTGAGCGATGCTTAATCGGTATATTTCTACGTAAATTTATTATTAGTATACTTGTACGAACGGCCCATTATCTCCATTTCGTTTTTTCTTCAGTAAGGTGTGCTATCAAAATAAGATTGTTTCTGTGTGTTTTTGCTCATGCTTTCATACGAATAATTATGTATGCATTTAAACGGCCGTTCCGTTGAAGAAATCATATTGTCCTGTGGTGGAGCTACTAGCCGGGCTGTTGAGGAACAGTTGAGAGTGAGATTTTCGTCGCTCCTGTTCGATGCGATCCAGATCGAACACGGGAGACGGTAGCGAATGGTTACGGTTGGCGTTAGTAGATTCTGCATTCGGTTGCTGCTGCTCATGGCGATGATGCTGGTGATGTACGTGCCGATGCTGATGCAGTTGTTGTGGCACCGCCAGAGCGGAACGTACTGTTGGCGGTGTGGCTGGTTGGTTAATCGGTAAGAAGACTTGCGGCGAAAGGATGGTCGGTCTGCGTAGGTGCTGGTTGGAGGGTAGATCACCATAACTCCGGTACATGTGAGATGTGACGGAAAAGTTGTCCTTGAGCGACGATTGCTGACCGGTGCCGACGGGTGCTGCCGGTGTATAGCTCGGTGGGTCAAGATATTTCGGGCAGTGGGATCGGCTGGGAGTGTTGGGATTTTGCAGTGAAAGTCGCACTCCGCGTTTGTTCCACCTGGGAGTAATCGTACCGTCCGGAGAGAGATCCCCATGCGATACATTGAGTCTAAAAAAAATGGGAGATAAAACACAATCTGCCATACTATTTTCACTGTGCCCTCCTGCTTTTCTTACCTATCCGGTTCTAGCAACAGTCCACTAGCGGAAACGCGTTTACTTTGCAGCGCTATTCGTTCTCCGAATCCACCTGTTTCATCTTCGGGTTCACTCGCGGCCACGTTGTGACGTTGTTGAAAATTGCGTGGTAGCGTCTGCCGATAGTCCACCAAACGGGCCCGTCCAATCGGATCCTGGCGCCGTCCGTATCGACCGTGGGAGTCTGCCATCAAATCGTCCAGTGAGTTATCCGAATGTACGCGGTGGCGATAGCTAGATCCGCACGACGGCACTTGTTCCTGGATCGTAAAGCGACGTCTCGCATCTGCCATGGAGTTTCGCCTCCGTTGAGTGGAACGTTGTGGCCCAGCTGACCCAACGGGCGATGAGGGTTCCACCACAAACACGTTCCGGTAGCTGTCGTTTCCATTGCGACCGTCACTTTCGATGTAGTAGATGTTCTTCGGCTTTGGTCGTGGTCCAACTTTTTTGCAAAACTCATTGAACAGTTTTTCCTTCGAGAGCTCGCGGGATAGGTACTGTCGAGAGAGACCACACATATTGCCTACTTTTTGACTCGTCTCATCATCGCTGCGTGATGGAGACCGGGTGTGGTTTCCGCGTTTGCGTCCCTTTTTATCATCATCCACCGGAAGTAGATCCGTGTAGGTGGAAACACTGCGAGTTAGCTTACCCGCTGGAGACCAGTGTGAGAACTCCATGTTTGCGTTGGGTGATGTAGCGTCAACGGCCTGATCGGTGCGCTGCCCGTCTCCGTGCGTACGTGTACGTGACTGCGGGAAGCCATCGTCGGGAGTTTGCTGCGTCGGTTCCATGTAAAGCAGATCGGTAAGGCTCTTGGACATACCATCATGGGCCACATGTCCAAGCGTGCGCCTGTGCAGACGGCAGTCAGCGTCGGTGTCGCGTCGTTGCCTTTCTCCGAAATAATACCTCGGTGATGTCTCACAATCCAACTCATCGTAAGGGTAGCGGTAGTCAACGATCGGTGGTCCTTCCTGTCCTTTGCTCTGTTCATCGCCCTGATGCACCCACTCACGCCGATAGTGTAGATTGTAGTGGATCCCTCCAGATAGGTTCTGATAAGTGGGATAAGTCGACTGATTGCTGCTGCATTGTTCGTTGTACTCGTCCTGCTGCACGTTCGAATAGATCAGTACGTTGAGTATTCCCGACAGCTCCGTGATGATGAACCCGAACACGTACAGCAAAAAGCTTTGCCCATAGCGAAAGGTGAACTGCGGACCCTGCAATGTTGATCTCGGTCGCAGCTTGGACCCGATTTCTGCCTTCAGTATCGAGATGTACATTATCAGCCCGATCAGCATAAGTAACCCTGGAATGGAGAGGTTGACCCATTGGCATCGTTGCACTGTAGCGGAAGGGTTAAGCTATTCAGGTGCACTTACCGGATATTATAAATAGCACCCCGGAGACAAAGTAACAAATTTTGTGCTTCGTCGAGCACATGGCCACCAGGAACAGTCCGTAGCTGACGATGAGGACCCCGTTCGAGGCGAGAAAGAAAGGTGACGAATGCGTTACGGTATCTGCAAATAAGGAGAGCGATAATTATTTCCGCCCTTGCACCCTTCCGGGGCAGGACACACACACAAGCACGCACGCCGTGTCGGCCTCCGTTGCTGGTATGTAGGTCGGTACGAGTCTCGTGCATTTTGGAGCCATCTCATAAAAGCCCGAAATATCACTGGATCAAGGTGTTTCAATTTGTTGACCGTTCGAACAAACCGGCAAAGAAACAAAAAGTTGCACTCGCCTAGATTGGGGAAGCTGATTTCGGGACACCAATCGGGGAATGTCCAACCTTCCGCACATAATTGGATTATCAGCGCATGATACCCGGAATCGGTCCGATGGTCGGGAAAGTTTCGGACGTTTCCCGTAGGTGTTAGGTAATGCAGACATAGCAGCAACGGCTTTCGTGTAGTGTTTTTTTTGCGATTGAACTTTATCGTATAGCAGTGAGTAGTGAGTGAAATGAAGTCAAATTCCTTTGCCCTAAAGAACACAGCGGTTCGCAAGTGCGTCGGTTTTTAACCGAATTTCGTCACGCGTGAATGATGAAGAAAATAGTTCCTTTGATCGATCGATCAAAGCGTGCTATGGAAAACCTGGACAAAGAATATGGCTAGCCGATTGCGTAGGATCATCACACATTTTTATTTTAAATTTGATATTTAACTTGAAACTTGTCACACATGTGGAATTACATTTGCAGCAATTAACTTACAACTTATAACTTAAGCACTTACTTATCGAAACATTTCTAGCGTGTAATTAAGGTTTTTTTCAAAATCAATCGTTTTACTATAATATTATCATAGGTTGTGGGTAAAATTTCTCTTCCAGTTTTCAAACTAAAAGTTTATTTAAATTAGCTTATTAGCATAAACAGAATAAATAAATAAAGAATTGTGTATAATGATCATACGAACGTATATGCCGTTGAAATTGCGTGTGAAATTGATTTTATTTTGGACAGTTTTATAGCACCAAATTGCACCAAATACGTTCACAATTATTTAGCATACAGCGATGCTAGTAAGGATCGATGCAAGAAAAAAGAAAATAGGCCAGATTGAGTTTTTTTGTATGTATTCGAAAGAAGAAAAAAGCACTCCACAATGGTAAAACATATGACCAAGATGAGAAAAAAAAGTAGAAAATGAGAGCAGGTGTAGCAAATGAAAAGGAAAATCTCGGTCACCTGGTCATCAGCTGGTGACTAAATTGGAGAGACCGCTTTCTAACGGATGGTAGGAATAATATGGACAAGGACACTATCGGGGGACTAATGTGTGGCATCGTACCGCAAGTGCAAGTGGTGCACATCAAAAGGATTGTGTCTATCGATAATTATATTACACCGGAATGGGGACATCGATATCGATGGCACCGTAATGTTGCCGCGAAACAGCGGATAAATGGGATGTTAGGCTCTAGAACGGTTTTGCGACGTAAGTTTCCTGCGTTCCTTAAAGACACACTCTTGTTTCGCATGTTTGTCGTCGTTTCAAGACTAATAAAATGAATTAACGACGTTTTCCGTTAAATCAATGAGTAATAAAGATTGGATTAGACAGATACTAGAAAGGTTAGCGGCGGTATTTAAAAGTCTGCCTTTTTTAAGGGCGGCGTGAAACCGATACGCGATGCTGCAATAGAAAAAGGGCTATAGAGTACTTACAAGGAATTGCATTAGTCGAATCGTTCGGATCCGGACTGTAGTCTTCACTCGGGAAGTAATCGATGCTGGCGCACTGGAAGTCGGCACCGGCAATTTGGTGCTGCGTTTGTCCCGGGGCGGTACCACCTGTGGAAATTAAAATGCAAAAAGTCGAAGCAAAGCGAACAGAATTAGGGACAACCGTGCACTGGTATGCCCCACCGGTTTCAATCTTATACCGAGTAAACCTGACTTTGCATTCTTCATCCACAACCTGTGTTGGAAAGGAAGCAGAAGGACGGCAACAACAAAAAAATTACAAGCATTTGGAATGCGTCGCAAGGTAGAAGTGTTAAACCGATAAAAAAAACAGAAATACAGAAAACTCCCGTCAAGTGTCATTTCCGATGTGTCGTAGCGCTGTATCCGGTGCGGTAAGCGCTGGTAAAACTTGTTCGAAATCACATCCAGCCCTTAGAGTGCTCGGAATGCCTGCCGTAGGTTCGGGGCGGGCTCTTCAGCAGGGTCGTTGCATCGTGTCAGGTGTTAAAACCGCCTTTTGCTCTCTACCTTTTTCTCCGATTTCCGATTTCCGGTGATTACGAAGAAGAGGTGGCTCCATGTTCCAGGGCCCGGCAGGAGCTAGAGAACTATGCTCGCGGAGCATTTATTTTACCAACCATCCAACCGCGATGATTTTTCCAATTTAAAGTCTAGACCATAAATATTTAGGGAGTATTTCTCTACCAAACTTAAGAGCATCTTACTACGCGAAGGACTGCTGGCAGGAATCGATGCCTTACTGGGGCCAAGATTTGGATTGTTTCTTGTGAGTGGACATAGTAACATTAACGATACATAATGTTGCCCCCGCGGGCACAGATCGGAACGTAACTGTTCCACTTTGTCCTGTAATGTTCCATGCCACACAAACAAAGATTCTGACACCTATAATCGCCGATTATCACGACCGGAACCCACCGACCTTACCGAGGCAGTGGGGCAAATGAAATCAAAAATCAATTTTCCTTCAATGATCATCTTCGTCTGCAGCGTAGCGTTACGGGCAAGTTTCCTCATTGTTTTAGCTACGTCGTTCATCACTGTCTTGCGGCACTTCCGGGCGACAACGCCCGCAGAACGCGTTGCATTCGCGGGCAACCAACGGCGAACAGCTTCCTGGCTGCGAAAGGACTAGCGCCAGACGCCAGGACTGTGGAGATACGCAACTGGGTTGGTGTTTTATTTATATCCTTCCCTTGAATTCTCAGTCAACCGACTTGCGAGTGCTCACTGCACTATGCCCCTTGGATCATAGTAGCACAGCACAGCCTTCTATTCGTAGTATGCACATTCGTTTTCCCGCACGCTTTTATATCAATGCTAAATCAATTTCGGTGCTGACCAATCGTTGGTGGCTGTTTCTTTTCATGTTATCAACTTACCGCCGTACTTACTGCAGAGCATCCAAAGGGACGATTTAGTATACTTCGTCAGATAGCTGCCGCTGGGATCGTCCTTTGTGGTGGGTATTAGATGAGGATGCTGAATGTTTAGCTGCTGGTTGTGAAAGCTGGCGGTTGTGGAGGGAATTGCCGTGCTGACTGTGCCGTGCGCGGTGCTGCTGTTCGGATACGTGTTGACAGGTATTTTCTCCTCCGTGAGAAGCCACTGAGGCCCAACGACGGCCGCTATTACTAGCGCTAAAGAAAAACTGTATCCGGCCGTGAGGTGCAGGTGAAGAAGTAAAACACATGAGATTACCATTTTTAAACTACGGTAAACTTTCCGAAGTTGTCTTATTCAGTTAGAATTCAGTTCGCTTAGCGCGGGCTTGAACTTAAATCGAACAGGCTCAGGTTTAAGTAAGTTTTCTAAGCATGAAACCACGACTTTTAATCAAAGCTTTTGAAGGGATTGTTTGAATTTTTCTTGATTATATTTTCGAAGATCAACAGAGAGAGAGAGAGAGAGAGAGAGTATAAAAAAATTGTAAAAAATAATTTTTTTCTTCGGTGTTGAATGTTTAGAGAACACTTTTTTGAAGATCTTCGTTTCGGTTAAGTGCAACTTTAGAATTTTTTTTATTGTGTTTTAATTAGATTTGAGTTTTTTTCTATAAATTGTTTAAGATTTTGTTTTATATTCGGGGTTTTTCATCAACCTTCTTACGGCAATTCGATATTTTTGCACTACTTGTTTCAGCGAAGTTAGTAACAGAAAAATAGGGAACACAGATAAATGAGATTGCCAACAGTTTGCTCCGATCAACAGAAGAAAGATGTACGGACCAATGCTATCGTTGTTAAACGCGTTGTATTAATGCAATAGAGATAGAATGTTAGCTTCCAAAAATTTACCGAATATTTAACCATACAAAGAAACATTCTGAAATAAGCGTTCGGAATTACCTCGATACGACGGGTGTTATCATTAGCATCCAATGCTGACTTCGACTCACACCGCCAGTATGTTCCGTATCCGATGCTCCGCTGGACAGTGTGCCGAAGGAGCAAATTTTCTTCAATTTTTCTAACCTACTACCCCGTCTTTCATTCGCGCTGTAAGGGTCGTGTATGCTTACACCGGAGTCTTCACGGCATAACCGGTTACCTATCATTGCCAAATCACCATTCGCTAGCTGCACTTCAATACCGTTTTCATCGTAACCGTTCGATTGTCGACCGTATCCACCAAGCCGCTCGGAAACCGTCGGGATCGCCCGCGGACCAAACATTGCACCATTGATCGGTGCTTGTTGTCGGTGCACCTGGTCCTGATCGTATTCTTCAGCGACCGTCAACCCGTTGTAGGGGTACCGTCGAATAGCGGGCGGATACACTGCCGGCACGCTCGTGTCCATCATGGCCGGATCGAGCGTGTTATCCAGCGAAAGGGTTGACGGTACACGCCGCTGTGGTGCCGAGTGGATGCGCATCCTACTGCACTTCGATGCACTTAAGGTGGTAACATTAAAACACTGGGATCACTAGGATGTCCGTCGGGAGTAGATCCGACACTTCCACTTCCACAACAAACACCAAGCACGTGGTACATCTATGAGAGCGACTAGGCGCCTCCACCGTACACGAGATGCACTTGAGCGACACCGTACAACCGACGCTAACCACAGCAACGACGCAAAGCAACTGAAAGTTCGTTGCAAAGACGAACGAGCACGTGGCGTAGCATCTCCACAAGGCACGACGATAACGCGAACAGCCACATCGTGAATTCTTCGTAAAACGAGCGTCGCGTGTTGTGCTTTCCCGTGAGGCGACAGCAATGAGGAATGAAGAAGCGTCCGCACTTGCAATCAATACTTATTACTAACGGCCAACGATTGTACCTGTTTCAATGGTCTTAATGCATCAGAAAGCTCACGCAACTGCCAGGCGGCGGTGTTGGAGTGTTTGTAAGTGTATTTATTTCGGTTTTTTATTTTCTATTTTGTTGCTAACACCGCAACTCGCAACGTGTTACAAACTTCATCACACTATGCGTAAATTGGTGTGAGTGTGTTTGTGAGTTTACTTATGTTCTATACATATTAGCTCTTGTGATGTTCACGGTCAAGACGGGTGATTTGCGTTCGTTTATTATTGGTTCGGTGTTTGCTACGCTTTCCTGTTTCAAGGATGGTTTCAGTTGTTGCTGCTCATTCGAAATCATTAAATGTGTTGTTTTTTGTTTTACTCTTAAGCTTTACCTTTTACATACCGACTCGAGCTTATGCGTTTATATCTACCAGCGAACCTTTTCTTTGCTTTCTTTCTGTGCCTGTCATGCGACTCGAATGTCGCCTATAAAAACAAACGCCCACCATTTTACATACTGATTTTAATTTGCTTTATTCCCGTCGGATGCTGACTCAATTCCCTCATTCCTGCTCGGGTTGACACTACACCACGCGACAAAACAACTACGATAAAGCTCTTGCATTGTGTTTCTGTTATCTTATCCGGTATCTTGTTTATCTAAATACTTCCTTGTAAATAGTTTAGTTGAGTCCGTTGCCCTTGTGGGAACGTTCACGCGTAAAGGAGAACTTAAAATTGTCAGCATAGTACCGGTAACAAATGATGGCGTTCATTTTATTATTATTAAATAATTACCTTCTCCGCTGCACTCATCACTTGTGGTATTAGTTATAGTGAAGACGCTAAGAAAACCAAGGTGCATATGTTTAACCGGCGACCGACCGTCAGTAGCAGTTTTTACGATTCCATTTCCAATCTGTCCAACAAACATCGATCATTTCATAAGGCAACCACAGTAAGCGTGGATAAATAGTAGCGTAGAAAATTTTGTAGAATACTCCCCTGGGACACTCGCTTGCAAAATAGTCAAGTCTATTCTGAAACATCGAAGAACTAACGAAATCGCGCTTGCCGAATGGAACACCAGATGCGGCTCTTAAGCTATGGAAAATACGACGCATAAACGGAATCATGTAAAAAGCATAGAGTAATTGCTAAACGATACAGACAGCACACTTTTATCTACGACTTTTGTTGAAACGAAAGCGTAAAAGATTTCATTTTCTTTAACTCCACGGCATCAGTCGGAATCGGTCCGATGGTTTGTTTTTAAATTGAATTGCTAAAAAATCCTACCAATGTTCTTGCGAATATATTATCCAATATTTTTCTTCAATTTTCCTACTACCCTACGGAAGCTACTACTTAGTGTGTTTGTGTTTATGTTGTGGTGAAGGTGTCTAATTTAAAGGTGATTTTATTTCGCTTAGACAGTGTCCTTTAGTCTGCTTCTGTCACGCTTTTTTCCGTTCTGGTAAACCAGCTTCGACCAACCACTAGTACCAACTACTGTGACTCTTTCCTTATGTTATTTTAAGTTTTATTGTTAATTATTAATATAGTTACTAATCTCTATTGCATATGCATCTACCACCCATCTCCCATTGCATCACAAAATGGCTTTAATAGAAAAATGAAAACCAATCAAAACGATCACATTTGACCTATGTTTCATTTCAACAACTAACAACAACCAACTAGGTAGGTAGTGTTCTACTTTTAAATGTTTTTTTGTTCTCTTTCTTTATCTCGTTTCTTTTGTCCCTCTTTCATCCGTTTTCATTTTATCTCGTTCCTTTCCTCCTAATAATTGCTAGTTTTCTTCATGTGTTTTTCGGCATTTTTTTTCTTCTCCTTTATTATTTGAAAAGTTAGGGGTTCTGGATTCTATGTGTTCAAGTGTGGTACTATATATTTCCTAGATTGTGTGTGTTTTT
>JXWZ01006309.1:0-14330 GCA_000956215.1 Anopheles farauti No. 4 | reverse complement strand
ATATCGTGTATGTTAGGAAAATTTTAGACCGTCGGAGCGGTTGTATCGTTTTGATCGCCACCCTTCGGTCTTGCGCAACTGAATAGTCTGATTTCTTTAGTTAATACCATCCGCTAGAAAGAGAGAAATTTATACCGCAGCCGCAGTAACAACAGATGAAAAGGCATAAAGAAAAACACTAGAAATTGACGTTACGCTGTTAAGCGACGCGAGTACAGAATCTCTTCCCTTCTCTCTTTCGTTAGGGTCGCTTTATCGTATGTGTATTTTTTTTTGTTTGTTTCTTGTTTAGAATAAGTGACTAAGGATACATTTTTACCTACATTTGCTAAAGCTGTACTGTGCGAAACATTTGAACTAGAAATTTGCGTACGAAAATATAAGTCCAAACCGTGGGAAAAAATTCAAACCAACATACCCAACTCATGTCCCAGTAGCCCTGCCGGTTTCGTACCATTCGACACGTATGATGCATTTGCTTGGCTCTATTTTCCCTCATAAAAGTGGTCCTTTTTCGCTCAGTATTAAAACACTAACGAAAAGGTACTGAATGTGTGAAAACGAAACGTAAATAGACTTGCTACCCAATATCAACTCACCCCCAAGATCGTTTTCCTGCACAAACCCACACACACAAACTCGTTTTCGATGCCTTCTATCCCTAGCATAATAATCGACCCTTTTTGGCATCCGAAAAGATTCGATTCAAACGCTTGTAAGGTTTTTGTTTGTAAAAGGAACCCATTATTGGATATACATGCAAAGCAGCACAACACATACACACAAATCTAGCGAATGTGTACAGCGAATGCGTTGGAAGGATTGCAACCACCGTAGCTTTACTGCTTCCGTATTAGGGAAGATAATTTAGGTATATTATGACCCACGACTCTGCGTCCGCATGTCTTTCACTCTGTTGCTCTTTTTCATTCGCCATTTCTTTTTTGTGTTGCTATGTGTTTTGTTACTCCGCTGTGTCCTGTGTCGTACTGACAAGTTTGAAAAATTTGTTTGTGGTATGATATGAAAGCAAGGGAAAAGAATGCTAACAAACGCAATAGGCAATTGCGACAGTAAAAAAAAAACATAACAAAACGAAATCTTACTGACACTAGGACTGAAAATGAATGTTAGAGGAAATTTAAAAACTTGTACTGAAACTAATGATAAGATACAGTAGGACATTTTTCGCTTAGTATACTTACAAACACAAAACGTTCACAACTTGATAAAAATTGCATACTTTGACACATATGCCGTAAGGTTTGCAGTTAAAGGAAAGCGCATCATGTACACGCAATTCGAAAAAAAAATGCAAAAAGTTATGTGGGAAATACAGATTTTAGCAAATGCTACACGCATATTTTATACGTTCCTTTTTTGAGTTCCAACCTTTCTCTGCTTAATTGTTTACCCTTGTTTTGTGTACTAAGCACCACAACTGTTGTTTAATTATTAACGGAACAAATCGCACACTTCCAAAAAGACGAAAAGCTGAGTTGATACGTTGCAGCGATTGTAAACCGATCGTTTCTTCAGCAATGAATTTAGCATTAATGTATCCAAACTCGACCACATTTGGTCAATCAGTCACTCGCGGTCATCTTCACACATATGAAAACACAGACACACATCTATACACAAACAAAATTGGATAGAACTATATTGTAAATGGAAGGTAAATAAACAGATAAAACAAACTGGCTCGTATTGGGAAAATGGCGCAGGACACTCCGATGGCAAGGCAACAAATTCGAACCGAAAACTGAAATGAAACTTATTACTGTATGGGTGCTTCTATATGAAAATATATATAGGTATATAGAAAGAGAGACAAAATGGGACGAAGATTAAAATCAGAATGATATACAAATATATATACATAAAAATATATATATATATATATTTAAAACAAACTAAAGCGAACGAAGAAATAAGAGAAAGAATAAGGAAAGTATAAAACAAACAAAACCGAGCAATCGTATAACCGTACGACAAGAACGACTGTGAGGAGTAACACACATGTTCCGGTGATTGTGCAGCGGTCGGAGAGGAAAACAAATGAAATGAAAGACATTACACCCAACCACACACAAACACACACAGCCACACTCTCATTTAACGAAAGATAAATAAACTGTTATACAACAACCCTTACGGAGTAAAACATGGAGATCAAAATAAGATGGAAACAACCGGAAAAGCAAAATAAAAAAAAACAAACAAATGACTGTAAAATACGCATACGGTTGCAGGAGTAAAAGAAACGGTTAAAACACAAACAAAAAACTCCTTAACTCGCCTGATCATCTTCACTTTTTCATGAATGTAATGAATTAATTGCCTTAAATGATATATATACAAAAAATATATAAATTGCATAAAAATATACAATAAAATATATTTAAACGGGGATACAGTAAATCAAGCAAAGAAGTAAAACAAAGCGTTGTCGGTAGGGAAAATCTGAGACGGGAGTGCAAAGTGCGGAAAGCAACAGGCAACAAAGCATAAAGCGATACAAAACCCGAATGAACCGTACGAGGACACTCTGCAGAACACGATAAATACACGAATCTAGCAAATAGCAGCAACCGAAGGCGTTCATCGGCGGAAGTGCACCTCAGCGGGTAGACAAAAATGTTACAGTGGTGCAATCCGCTGCCGCGTACCGCCCGGGGTGAGATAATGTAATGAATTAGTTATTAGTGGTTGGCTCTGTTTTCTATGCGGCACCTTCGCCGCGAGAAGCGCGAATCGCGCGTAACCGCCGTTTGACGATGACGATGATACAAACAAACCACACAACACGGTACGGGGCACGGTAGACAACAACAAAAAAAATGGAGCAAAACAAAGCATAAACACGCGCGACGATGAGAATGAGAATGGTTATCTTTAATTCTTTACATATAGACTATATACATAAACGAGGATAGTGGAGGGCGAAAAGAGTAACAAGTAATTGTAAGCAGAGCGCAAGAATGATGGGGTTTAAACGGTAGACGGAACGTTTAATTGCTAACGTATCCGGGTGTGACATAGGACGGTAGGCGAACGTTGAGAAAAAAATCTAATATAATTTAAATTAATTTAAACAAAAAAGCGATGTGAGAGAAAACTTTAGATACGAATAATTTTTGACTAGTGAAAATGGCAAACTGGAGCCCTGCGTTCGTTCGCTCTTCGGTGTGAGATGTGAATCAGGTATACATACAAACACACACTCACACGCACACTCACACACGCACACTCACACACACACACAAACACAAAAAGCACCCCATACACACGCACACACAAAAACAAAAATTGTGACTGATATGGAAAGTCGAATACGAGCGAAGGGAACGCGGGCGCATCAAACAAACGTTGATAAATGATAGTACATAAAAACTCACAATAGCAAAATTCGGGTAGCTCTTAAGTTCACTGAACATTTATTCTATAATCATTCAGATCAAGCTAGGCGAAATGTTAGGCAAAACGGTGAGAATAAACACATGCAAAAGCAGCAGTAAAACAAAACTGGAAACACTTTCATTCAAAACGAAAAACACACATCCAACACAAGGTACATGAATATATGAACGTGAGAATATAGCATAATGATTCATTGAGCGGACGGAAGCCTTTTTTTTGAAATAAACTGATTAATCCTTATTGTGATCGTTGTTTTGTTTTTGCTTTTCGTTGTCTGGTTGGTTTATAGTTATCGCGAACGAGGAGCATGCAGGCTGTGCCTGGGTAGGGATGTTTTACAAAACGGCACATTTAGAATGTTCGATGCACTAACAAATTGTTACTAATTTATGTTATATGTTATATTTAAGTATTTGTTTTGGTATTTTTAACCAAAAACGTATTTTGAATTTTTATTTTCACGCTGTTCTCCTCAGTTCAAACGAATCAAATATGAACATGCAGTAAATGCAATCACTCTTATACTCATGCGCTACTAATGCAGGCTGAATAGAGGTAAACCAATCCCAAACAACATCTTCTACGCAGAGATAGCATACAAACCCATGTTACTCTACCTGAGAAACTAATGTCAGTACATAAAGCAAAATAAATCACAAAAAATCAACCAACGTAAAGTAAGTAGCGACAGCAAAGTCTTCACATTTTCCAACGATTACCTGTACCGCGAGAAGAGGAGTAATCTTGAGAGGAATGAGTACGTTCGAAGTCGGAGCGAACACAAAAACAATACAGAATGTGAAGTATGCAAACAATCATACAGAGGTATGGAAAACAGTTTCGGCAAATACGCAAAATGGTCCTTTGCGAAACCGTATCACCGTGCGAGACCCGTATGTACGTTTTATAGTTTTGTTTAAGTTTGAGACAATTTGTACGTTAGCATAAGAAAACGTTCGTGATTGGTCGTGGTGTATGTATTGTGAAGCATGTTCAAAATATTCGGACTAAATTCGGCAACAAGCAAGAACTGATCCTTTTGGAAAAATTTATACTACAAGACAGCAACACATTATTGCATCATCAAAAGTACTAAACGATTCTGATGAGGATGGTACCAGAAAATGAAGCAGCATCCGCCACCCATTTCCACTCCATCGTTTTGATTTAGAAATGCGCATAAAATGACTAACCGATTTTAGTTTCAAATGTTTGATGTAGCAGTACAGTTATTCCACGATACGAAGCTGAGGCAGGTTAAACGTTAAAGAAGTGTTAAAAACAGTCCCTCATTGAAACCCAGCTCTGAACGAACATTTTCCCGCGGGTGGAAAAGTGTTTTTATTAAATTTTACATTATTTACTTCCTTTCGATGTTTATTGAGACGCGGGAGAAATTTCAACTGAAACGATCTGCATTGCGGTCTCGAGGTCGGTGCACAGTTGCTGCTCTGTAGCAACTAACATACATAAACAAAGAAGATATAAGACTTAACAAAACCAACCACAAGAGCTATCGTAACGAGATTAGGAAGGATCTTTTTGCACAGATCACAGTTTCAGTAGGCGTAGCAAACCAGATGCATCTTGACGCTGTACATTGTTGTTTCGTTTTTTTTTTACTACATTTCTAAAACAAAACTTCTAAACCACTCGAGCGAATGCGAATGGACTGTGTATACCGTGCATGCGATCGTGACGCTCATTGCGAAAACGCACTAGAACGAGCGAGATCGAGCGATCGAGCGAAACGAAAACGATTAGGATTTGTGCAGAGACAAAGGATTAAAACGGTTTTGCTGATGTTTCCCAATGCGAAACGAAAATACAACTGACTAACAAAACTTTCAGAATTCTGTATCATCACAACCATTCACAACCCGCAGCAAAGGGAAACTTAAAATCGAAATCTAGTAAAATACAAAGAAAAAGATACGTAATTAGTCAAATTCCATTCACTAACGGTTCACGGGTGTCACTGAAATCTGTATCACGATGGCAAAGTGCACGACGGGATGGTAAGTAGGCGATGCTTTACTTCTACTTATTTCAGAATATAAATATACACATTACCCTACCCACTTCCTACTGATGTATATGGATGGTTGAAGCTCCCATGCATATGTTTAAGGGTGAGGAATATTCTTGCGTGTGAATCTCTCTCGAGTTATGACACAAAGCAACGTGATTTTCAAGCTCTGCAGACTTTAAAAAAAAACCCTCCTACTCGCTTCAGAACACAAGGGACGCACAGTCTTTGTACTTTTTTCAGCAAGCGCACAGTAAGTTCAACGATCTTTTTAACATGCTCCTACCGATAGACGGGAAGGAAGGAATTCGTTTATCAGATACAACTATTATCCGAATCTGCAAACCGTAAAACCGAGACGGTCAATCTCCCGACCGACCATCAACTCCGGGGGAGTATTCCGGTCACTTGTTTTCGCCGCACAATACGATCCAAAGCGTAAAGCTTTTGTTTATCGTTACCTCCCCTCGAACCGGGTAAGTTTTGGACGCATTTGGCAGAGTTTTGGTACACGTAACATGTTTGGGAGCGTTTCGCTTTGGTAGAACCAATAATCGGCGTGAGAGTAGTGCCGAAAGTTCTTTCCAACCGAAATTTCGACGACCAATTTCTTAATTACAAGGCGGGATTCTTAACAGCTTGCAATGGTAATGGTAATGCTTCCGTTGGGTGGAAATATACGTTGCAACTTTCCATACAATCGGTTGGGTTGGGTTCGTGTATTTTTTTTATTTTTAATTTCCTGGTATCGAGCACTCGATAGTAACCTTGACATGATGTACCTTAACTTTGCGGAGAAGCATCATAAAACATTATGATGCCCTAATGGGCACTATTGCCGCGTTGGTGACATGTACTGTTTCACGACAAAAAACAAAAACCCACACACACACGCACACACCGAACGCGACCAATACGGCTGAGAACGAACGCGCGCGCGCGCTTTTCCGTAAACAATAGACGAACGTACCGAGAAGCGGAAGGAAACGTTGTGCTACCGAAATGGTTGCTGTTGTTTTCAGCAGATGATAAATAATGCTCAAGCCGTGAATACCAATTAGCCTCGGATTGTGCTGTTGTTATTATTTAAAAGGGCATTAGCTTATGGGTTTCCGAGTAAGTTAAGTGATCGTGTTAGCATTGGGAGTGGACGCAACGCAATTATGAAATCATTTTGGTGATATCTTTAAATTGGGTAAATAATGAAATATTTTTTAAATAAATTTCAAAGAAAGACTTCAACAGCCGGCTAGGCAAGGAACCCGAATTCAAGCTTTTAGGTACGTGAAACCCGAAACGGTGTACCAATAGTGCGATCAGCAGCACAAACAATGCAAAGCTGACAGCATATCTATTTTCGTGATCTAATATACCTCTGACGTACGCGTCTCATCTCGCTAGCCAACCAGATTGATACATTTCGACTGCGGAAGGAAGAAAAGAAGGAGTGACCAATAATCCGCAATCCGCCAGCAATGGCTTAATTACAAGCCCACACCATTTACCCACTTCATCGTTCCTGTGTGTCGTGCAGTTTGTTGACCGCTGCTGAGTCATCCCGCGGACGACCGGATCTCGAAGCTCGCGAGCAAACCATGCGAAACCACGAACGACCAGGACGCCCTCCGTGCGCGTTATTTCAGCCGCGGCAGACGGTTTCGTTTCGTGGAAGATTTTTACCAGACTATTGAGTCTTAATTGGGGCTGGACGCTATTATTGATGAGGGTTGGTACAAAAGTAAGTGGCAAGTGGCTACGTTAATGGAGCGCAGGAGCAGTACACTTAATTGTTTTCCATAAATTCTTTCTAACCAACATAAATTGTACTATAAACATTACATCCGTATCCGTAGTGCTCAATCGAATGGAAGCAATATGTTTGAAGCGTTTTTGCAACCAACCCTCCAGCAAGGGGTGAATCCTTGCAGGCAGCCGCTACAAGCTTATTAGCATGACCGCGGTAAGCACGATCGTTCAGAAAAGTTTATTTCCCCAGAAGCAAATGTGCGCTTTCAGTCCTCCTCCATTCCATCGCCCATCACTTCTTTCACACCCGAATCGGCACCGGAAGAAAAGACGTGCGGAGCCCTTAACAAAAGTATTTCGCCCAAAAAAATATAAATTGTAGCCCGTTCGGATTCCATCTCCTTCCTTTGGCTTTACAAACTAAAACAGGTTTGATGATGTTGTCTTAAACGTCTCCTTCGGGAATCGAGCACTGGTTTGCTTGTTTTTTTTTTTTAACTCGCCATTGTGTATTCCCCATATCGGACACTGGCAATCGAATGCCAGGGAAGGGTTTTTTTTTGTGTGGTAATGTTCTCATCACATGTGAGCCCACGAGCCGTGCGCGCACTGAAAGCTTAATTAATTATCGAAATTTCGGTTGCCGAAAACGGCGTGGATGGGGTTTAGGCATGATTTCACACATCTCGAGAAGAAACTTTTATTCCTGCTGGATTGTTGGGTACGGGTTTGGTGTCGGGCAGGATGTAGGAGAGGTTAAGCCAATTTTCGCTTTCATTCAATTGGTGGAATTTTATCGTTTAAGAGTTTTTTTTCCTTCTTTTGGTTTTGTTTGTTTCTGACTGTGTTTATTGCCGTGGAAAATGGATATTTGGCACAAGACAAAACGGGAAGATCAATAAATTATTCATGCTAAATAATTAATGATATTTTTTATCATTCTTACATGATTTCTTAATAAATAAAGTCGCCTTATAGAAGGATTTTGCATGTCTTATAAAATATATGTTCTTCTAAGTGGCAATCAAAATGGATACTATTTATTCAAACATTAAATTAAACATAGTCAAAAAAATTATAAATAAAAAATAAATTAAAAATAATGCTTTACTAATACTAAAAAAAAATTAAAATACTACTTAAACATTATTAAAACTAATGTTTAAATAGAATTGCTTGTAATCAATAAAAAAATATATTTAATCAACAGTTAAATTTCCAACATTTTAAAACTTTCTTATATTCAAACGACAGATCGCAGCGACTTTAAAAAGTGTGTAAAAAATGCGTTTGTTCTATCTCAAGCGCAATCGCGCTTTTCCCCGTCCTAACATTCCACCACACGCGAGCAAACACCCCAGAAAACGCGCCCACCACCTAGTACACACGGCACATTTTACGCGCGCGAATCGAAACCGACCCGAGCAGCATCAGTTGAAGCAGCAGAAGCAGCAGCAACGGACTGGAAGGGCGGGCGAGCGTAGCGGAAAAATATGTTAAAATATAAAAATAAAATCACTCCCGACGGCGTCCGAATAATTCAGTCGTTTTCGTCATTCGCTCGCGTACGGACGCACAAGCACGAGAGCACGCGCGGTTGGACGATCTCGGGATTAGAAGTGTCGGATGTTTTTTTTTTTTGTGTTCCATCGAATGTAACAGTGCGAATCGGTAAACCCAGCCAGTGTTTTGCATGCAGTGTAAAATTCGCATAGAGCAGAGGTAATCTACGGGAAGGCATCGTAGTCCAGCATGGAAGCTACGCTAGCGTGGGAAACATATCGGTCCCCAAAAATTAAATAAGAGAAGAAAAAAAACAGTTCCCCTGGGAAAGGCAGATGGTGAAATTTATGGGATAGACCGGGACACAAAACGTGGTGGCGCTCAATTTAAATAACAATCTTTATTCGGCTACTAACTGCTGGAGGTTTTGTGACTGTTTGTGTGTTGCGATCGAATGAGTGCATGGGTTTCGTATGTTGCAAAATTTTATCTGGAACGCAGTGATGATGCGGTTACTAATGGTAGGAGTGTAATAATTAGTGGCGATTTTCAAGCAAGTGATATAAGAAATTTATATTGAAAGTCTCTTTGAAACAGTACTCAAGGAACAATTTTCTCATATTGAAAAAAACTTCTTAAAAAAAACTATAACAGACTTCTTCGAATCCATACGAAAACTCGAATCCATACGAGCCTTTTGGTCGCCAAATTTCAACTACAACCGAAATGGATTGCCGCGTACATACATGTTCTAAAACCTATCAAGTGTTGGAAAACAAAGTATTAACAAATTAAACGAGAACTCCAATCGGATGTTTGGCACTATCCATGCAGCCAGAAGCATGCTTTGACATGTAAAACAATCTGCCAGCGTGAACAAGCGAGCAATTTAAATGAGAATAAAACCAACCCGCCGTACGTTCCTGCCGCTGCTGCTGCCCAAACGCGGCGTTCCCGTGTGCGTTCGCGATCGGGAAGGTTTTATTGACCTTGCCGTCGCCCCGTGCATTTGCGCTCCTCGTTTGTGCAGAGTATGGTGATGCGATTGCACGGCAGAAAACCCACCACAGCCACCAGCACCACCGCAGCCACCCATTTCGAATTTAACGACAATTATTCACATGATAATTAGAAGCAGTGGGCTCGCGATCGTTCCACCACACGGGTCAACATGCTCGGGCCATGGGACAAGAACGCGGTCGGGACAAGTTTTGTGTAACCGACAGCACACAGTGTGGGTGTTTTATGTTCTGCTGTTATGCGCCGTGCCTGCTTTTGGGCACTTGTTTTTTTTTTTTTTTTTTACGAGAATCGGAAGAATTAAGACAGAGTTTCGTAATGCTTGGCAGTGAAATTTTTTCGGCCGGACCCCGGCGAGTTTGGGAAGTGTTGAGAAACTCTTCCCGAAACGGGGTCAATGCTGGCCTCGGAATGAGCTAGAACACGCTTAGATTAACCTTGGCGCGGTTGGGAAAGTTGGAAAACAGATAGTGGACAGTTTGGGTTTGTGTTTGACATTCCGTGTGGGAATGGGAGCGATTTCGTTCGGAAAAATGTGCTTGAGCACATAGGTTAGGTGAAAAAAAAAACACAGGTTAGGAAAAATGGGTAGTCTTATTGTTACAACTATTTCTAATGTGAAATGCGTTGTGAAGTTTACTACCATTAAATTTCAAGAAAAATTCCTTGATCAAATTTCATTAGTTTCTTTAGATTTTTAGGTAATACCAATTTTACTCATTTTTAATCAACAAATAAAACCATTTTGTAGTGTAGGTTGCATACTTTTGGGAGCAAATAAATTGAAACAACTTGAACGCACGTTTCTTTTATTATTAGTATTAAATTGTTTTAGATGAGTAAATCTGTGAGCGTCTGTTTAACGATTATATTATGCCATAATATGTTTAGGAGTGTTATTCCATTTGTTATCAATAATAATTTATATAAAAAATGTTTTTGATTTTACTAGCAAGAAGGCTGCAACTATATTTCCCCTTCAAGAAAAATATTTTGTTGAGCAAATACGTTGAAAGAGTCTTTTTCCTTCGCTCATTCTTGCCAGATGCATATTTAAGGTATGTTAGCCCCTTAAACTGCTAACTATATTAAAGTTAAAGTTAAAGTTGAAGTAGGAACCGCTCTTATATGTTCAAATAATAATAGAAATATTTGAAAATCTTAATCGACATATCCTTGTGAAAGGAACAGATGTAAAATTTCTTACCAACCTTTAAATTTGAAATATTTTAGTCATATGTTTGAAAAAAAAAAGATCTTGAAAATAATCTCTTTCAAAGCCTTCCCATACCAAAGTTTGGGTGATAAAACCTACTGTCTTTGCTATTCATGTACACTTTGTTGTTCGAAATAATCATTCTATCTAATTTAGTGTTCCAATAATTCAAACTCAATTTGAAACAGTAACAAAAAGGACAATAATGTCATCTCATTTGGCAATCAATACGGATGCGTGCCCGCACTGATCGAAACAAAGCTCCCAGTGCCCTTCGGTGATTTAATTCAACCTCATAATCGACCGACCAAACCGACCTGTCATAATTAATTCCTCCATCCCAACCCACACCGACACTAGAAAACAACGAAAATGTGATCATCGCGCTTAAAGCGCGTCCGTAAAAGAAAAACAAACACAATCCATCAAATTTTAACATATCAAAAGCAACGTCTGACCTCCAAATGTTTCCTCGTTCGATGGCACCCCCAGCGCTTTGTTGCGTTCCTGCGGTGCGGTTTTTTATTTTTGTATTCGGGACTAAGCTTTTTTTTTGTCCATCGCCTTTCAAAGCGGAAAACTGAAACCCTTCGGTCTGTCAATCCATGGTGCCCTAAAACACAGATACGGCGGCCTCATTTCAACAAGTTGATTTACAACTTATCACCGCCATGAGATTCGCACGATCCCATTTGCAAACAATTCTTTCCAAGCGAACCGCGGCTGAAGGGTTCTGATTCGGCAGTGGCTTCAAGAAGCGTTCGTTGGCTTTTCCCATGTGGCTTCGCTGAGGCAATGCGATGGGACTCGTTTTGCGGGAAGAACAAACGGAAGACACGGAACGATGGAATTGGTGGAGACGTTTTACAATTGTAACAACATATTTTATGCGCCCGCACGCCGAACAAAGAGTAATTACTTTTGATACATCAAATTGTACGGTTTTCTCCACGAATTTTCGTTTTTCTCCCTTCGGAAAGGTCCTTTACCCCGCGGGCTGGCTACGCTGTCCGATTTCTTGTCTAACCAGGCGCTCTAATTAAATCCTCCCTATTTCCTCCTACCCAGCAACGGTATTGAAGTAATTGAAACAAACGAACTGCGACCGGGACGGATCGTAATGCCGATGACAGGAACGGGTTCGTCGTCTATCGCACGGTGACATCGCGCTCGAATGTGACCACCTTGTTCGCCTGCCTGCTAGCGTGTTCCAAAGCCTGCGGTATACGGTTTAAGATTGCCAAGGAAAGTAAATTAAAATTATAATTACCACCCATCCCGTAAGCACGAACCAGGCGGTGACGTGCCGATGTCACTGGTGAGATCCACCTGCACCAGGGAAGCATAAAGTTGGCAATCTGGAAATGTGATCGCCATCGCATAACGGGAACGAGACCACAGTGTTGAGACCACAGCGTAGCCACCATCGAGCGTCGTCATTATCTTTTTCGTGCAGATTGGGCCAGAGATTTGAGTAGAAATCGCACACTCCTCAACCGGCCCGAGAAACTCGGAACTCCCGGTGACCCCGTCGTCTTTCCACAGTCCGGATTAGGTTGTCCGGCACGAACCTGACCTTGATCGAGTGCCGGACCGGCACTGTGTGCGAAAGTTGTCTGAAAGTACGGAAAACATAAAACAAGCGCTCTATTAGCAAACACGCCCTAGCAACAAAAAATAAAAAATAAAACAACGGGAATCACTTCCTCAATCTCGGCAGGAAAAACGCCTAAACTTTTGCGTGCGGAGCATACCCCAATAACAAACCAAAAAAAAAACACACACACAATCAAAGCATCGTTTTGTCGTTCTCCCGCGACGGTTGGCGTGTGCGTACACAATCCCCAAGGCACGGCCCGAACCAAGATTAATGGGACTGGAACGGATTTTGAAAACGCACCAGGGGAGGATACATTCCGCACCGAAAGGAAGCAATTAAAGCCCGGTTTACACGAAATAAAGGGCCGACCGCACGGAAAGTTCGCGACGGCGCTGAATCGGAATCCCACCGTTTTTGGGGAAACGGTTCACAGCACATAGGAAGACAAAACAGGAACCTAGGAACGCCCCGAAAAAGCATCATTATCACCTGAAGACTCGCGTTCGCGGCAGCGACGAGGCACGATTGGCCCGGCGAACTTCTGCTCAAGAATTGGCCGATGTGAGGCGGGTGTGCCGGGAGGGAGAACCGGTTGATCCATTTTTGGTCCCCCTTTGGGACCTCATTATCATCGCACTCGGGCGGGGGCCCGAGAATTGGCATGACGGAAATGGAAAGGAAAGCGCCGATCATCGTCGTCGGCTATCAGCTGAGATTGCTGCTGCTCACGGTTACTTTCGCCACCGCCATCCAAATCGATAATCGGCTCGTGCAGCCGCAGCATGGTAAGTGGTGAACATGGACGGAAGCATGGATTCATGTTTTTTTTTGTTTTTTTTTTTTTGCACGATCTAACTTTCATATATGAGATTATGATGAAATTGTCCAATCTTTCATAGATTTCTCTTAAAGCAACCCACTAAAACCTGCAGTTTATGACACAATTATGGAATTTTTACTAACCCAAATTTCTGTGGCCTTTTTATTTAAGATATGTTTTTATCAGACAAAGCAAATAAAACTGAAGTTAATTTACTATAAAAATATCAATAATAATTTTCAACGTCATAGTTAGATCTAAAAAAATTAATACAAACTGATGAACAACTAAAATCCGTCCCAAAAAAATTTAAACTATTTTTTTTAAAAGTAAAATCTATTTTTTCTAAAATATACTTTTTTGAGGGGGTATTTTTTAAAATCTGGAAAAACTTCACAAAGAAATTTTTCAGTTTTCATTTTTTAGTTCATAGCTGACTTTGTACATATTATTGGATATTATTTTGGGTTTGGACAACTATCACATTCATTCCATAAAGCTTCAAAACGTAAAGTTTCATTCATTTATTAAAAGTATGTTGACGTATTATCAGATAAAAGAACAAATTTTCTCAAGGATTTTCTCCTTGCCTCACCATAGCATAGGTTATTTGGTGTATTTACAATAAATTCTATTAAATTAAATTCGACAAAACATGAATTGTACTATATGTTATTCAATTTATACAATGATCGAATTTCGTGAAGGTCCATCTCTTATACGGACTGTGATGTAAATATATATTTTTCTGATTTTTTATTACTTATCTTGTATCCTATAATTTAAATTATTATTTTTCTACTTTCCGTACATGTGTTATAACTTTTCATGTCATTAAAAACATTCAAAACCAAATTCAAATAAATAATCCACATTCTTAGTACGAAAAAGCCCACATTGAAATCTTCAACGTCTGATTCCAAAATTAGCATAAACAGAATCGTAAAATCGTAATCGTAAAAACTTCATCAAT